>LBNU01039108.1:5599-18740 GCA_014162995.1 Artemisia annua
GTCATTGTCGGAATCGGAGAACATTTCAACATGATCATTAAAATTGTCAAGAGGAGGTAACTCAAACTCTTCTGCCGTATCAAAAACATATTTCTCAAAATCGGGTAAGGAATCCTTGAGCTCGGGCTCCAAAGGATCTGACGGCTTAACAATATCAAAAACAAGTGTCGAAGAACATTTTGGAGAATCCGGAGGTGGGACCAGTGGTGTGCTCTGAGAGCTAGCGATTTCCACCACTTCCGTTGTAGTCTCTGGTTCTTGTTCTTGAGAGATGTGAAGATAAGGCAAGACTTTCTTTTCAGTCACCGTTTTAAGCTCAGCACGTAAACTTGATAAACTCTTAATCTTAAATCCGGAAAGGGATAGATCAAATCTTGACGATTTAGGAGGAACCATTGATTCTTGGACAACTGAAGGTTGGACGTATTTAGCACTTCCATTATCAAGGGAAAGTACCGGGTCCTTTGTCACCTCGGTTTCTCGTTCCATTTCCATCACCGGAGAAGAGGCAGGAGTCGATGGTTCATCATGAATAACACGACCTCTCGCAATCTCTAAAGCGGCTTGAAGTTTAAAGTAATTGTTGTCGAGAGATGCCAAAGAAGAATTTTCAACATTTAAAGGTTCACAAGGTGGAGTGGGATTGCCACTCGAAGAATTGATTTCGTTTTCTTCTTTCAAAGACTCGTCTTCTCTGCTCTCCTCAAAGTTTTCTTTTTCTTGGTTTCTTCTAAGAATTATCCCTTTTAACTCATTCATTAGACTGAGAAGTGATTCATTTGGTGGCTCAGAATGAATATTTTCAACAGATTTCCCATAATTCTCAAAATTCAGAGTATTTTGGAATGAAGCGTTATTGACATACGGTTCTTGCTCATAAAGGTTTTGAGGAGGTAGGTAAGAATCATTTGGAGGATAATTGGGAAAGTTCGAATTACAGACTTGAGAGTATGAATTTCCAAACACAAAAGCACACATCGAACAAAATCCATTTATAAGATTGCTACCACACCTCATGCAATTACACCGTTGACAATATGCCGAAGATGGATCCAAACGATTTCCACATCCATCACAGAAAGATTGATCGAACGAAGATAAGTAGGGCTGAGGTGGGTAGTCAGAAAAATTTGAAAAGTTGTTGAATGTATTCGGGTTTTGATCATAAAAGGATGAATTATTTGAACCACAAAACAAACAACTTCCATTCTGAAGGTTGTTACCACACCGTTCGCACGGACAATATCGAGGTCTTTGCAGCAATTCCTCCAAAACGCGCGTGTCCGCCATTAAATGATATGAAGATAAGGAGATTATTTTTGGGTTTTTATGTTTTGAAAATGAAAAGTTAAAAGTGAAAACCAATTTTGAAAAATAAAATCTTTTTGGATTTTTGATTTTAGAAAAGTGGAAATCAAAAGTGAAAACAAGTTTTGAAGAGAAAATCTTTTTCTGTTTTTATATTTTGAAAATATTTACAAAAGCGTTAACTTCTCGAAAGAAGGATCTTCAAAACACATTACTCAAACGATCGAACGACTAAATCTTAGCAACCGCTCCCCGGCAGCGGCGCCATTTTGATTAATGAGTTCTAGCAAGGCTGGAAGCTTGTAAACTCGAGTCGTAGTCCCAACGAGGGTTGAACTGATCTCGTCACTCAAGATCGTGAGATATGTGAAGTGAATAGGTTTTAAAAGATGATTTTTGGTTTTGATTATACTACAATGACAATTAAAACAAGATTAAAGTAAAGGAAAGCAGTAAAATGATATAAAGTAAGTAAGCAAGTAAAGAAACATGTAATAAAGTGACTAAAAGAAAATAAGTATTAAAGTGCGATAAGTAATGAAAGCGGTAAATGAATTTTAAAGACAATATGTTTGCAAAGCGACGCGAGTAAGTTCATTAATTGTGAGCTAATGGTTTGTGACGAGTTATTTTCCCTTCTCGAGATTAGTTGTCAATTAATCTTTTGAAGAGAGAATAACTCTAGACAAGTGAATTAATCGTTCTAAGGCTTTTGTTCTTCGAATAATTAAATGACACATCTAAATAATCTTAACGATTATTAATCACAAACCTTTAATACTCTCACTTAACTCACAAACTCGAGTTACTAAGCAAACACGATTTAAACTACTCACGACTCATATTAAAGAACGTAAAGCAATAAAGAAAATAAAAGTTGACTTGGAAAATGAAATGAACTTGAAAATTAAAATGCTTTTGAAAATAAAAGTTTACTAAACGAAGAAAGAAACATAAAAGACTTGAAAACATTAAACGTAAATAAAGGTTAAAACTAAAAACGAAAAGACATAAGACTTGAATAAGAAAACGTTACTAAAAAGATTTAAGAAAATTTCGACAGCATTTCGTTTAGATTTAATAAAAATAAAACCTCACTCGATGAAACGATGAGGGTGAAGCTTGCCTAACTCGGCAAAAGAAAAGAAATAAAACTCAAAAGAACATGAAACAATCCATACTCGCAAGACTTTGAAGTTCCATACTCGCTAACAAATAATGGATCCATACTCGCTATCCATTTGTCCCATACTCGCAAGAAGGAATGAGTTTCATACTCGCTAAAGTCCCTTGTCCATACTCGCTAGGATCAAATGAACCCATACTCGCAACTTACAAAATCCATACTCGCTGGAATCTAAGCATACTCGCTAACTATGACTACCATACTCGCTAAAATCTTGTCCATACTCGCAATAATATTTTTCATACTCGCAAGACCCATGTTAAAAATTCATACTCGCTAATCCCTAACCTAAAACACCAAACTCGCATAAAAACATATGTAAAACAGATTTGGACTCATTTCTACGTGAACAAGAGATTAAAAGATTATAAAAACTAAATAACACTTATAAAAAGCTTTATAGAATCTAGTTTAAGAAACCAAATAAGCTTATATAAGTTAACGACTCAATACAAGCCCTAACCCATTTATGTCATTCGAAAAGGATACATGCAAAGGTGACAAGAAGTAGTATAGAAGCTTTTATAAGAGATTGATATAAACGTAAATAAAGACTCAAAACTTGTAAAGATTAAAGAGAAAGATTAAGATGAAAGACAATAAGCTTAAAAATAAGACATGAAAATAAGCTTGCATTAAAAATAAAACTTACACTAAATAAAACTAATTACCTACTCCTATGAGGACCAACCCTCTAAATTTAACCAACCTTCACAATGAGGTTTAATCATCTACTTATAGGCCAAGGCTTTCACATGTTTGACATTGTTGCACGTTTAGCCCTTGAACCTTTACAATTCATGATATTGCACTAAAACTATGTTACAAACTACTAAACGTTCTTAAACATTAAACGTAACACTAATGTAATCTTGAGGACTCGAGTTGACGTTTCTTCCAAAGGTCTTCAAAAGATTTAAAAGTGACATCTTGCTCAAATGTGGAGGACTTTTCTTAAAATTCTCTTTTGAGCTTCAGTTAAGTGTCTCATGAATTTTTCTTCGAGCCTTTAAGGAAGACATTTGTCTTGGGCTTTTCTTAAGTAGATATCATCATTGACTCGGCTTTAAGACTCTCTTTCACATCTCGTGCTCGTTTTAGGGCTTTTTGGTTGATTTTGTTGCCATTTATGCAATATCCTTCCCTGCACGATCACAAACACAAAAACACGATATCTTGGGCGTTTAACGTTAGTTTTTGGTCTTTTAAGGTCTGAAAATGGTGAATAAAAGGTATGTGAATAAGCACATACCAACAGAATTCAATAATGAGGAGTTAAGAACGCATTTTGAAGATGTTGGAATCACACATCAGACATCAGTTGTTAGAACTCCATAGCAGAATGGGTTAGTTGAAAGAAGAAATAGAACTCTTGTGGAAGCTGCTCGCACAATGCTAATTTATTCTAGTGCACGACTATTCTTATGGACTGATGCTGTTGCCACTGCTTGTTTTACTCAAAACCGATCCCTAATCCCTCCAAGATTCAATAAAACACCGTATGAGCTTGTGAATGATCAAAAACTGGATATCTCTTATCTTCACGTGTTTGGCGCTCTGTGCTATCCGACAAACGACAGGGAAGATCTAGGGAAGTTGAAAGCTAAGGGTGATATTGGAATCTTCATTGGATATTCAGAAAACTCGAGGGCATTCAGGGTGTATAATAGAAGAACAAAAAGGGTAATGGAGATGATGAATGTGAAGTTTGACGAGATTTCACAAATGGCTTCTGAGAGACTCGCTCTAGAACCCGCGCTTAACCCGATGGCTTCTAATCAAACCAGATTAGGACCCGCACCAAACAGTCGGACTTTTGGACACATTAATTCAGGACTCGTACCTAAAGGAGCTCAATCAACAACACCCGATAAACCTTCAGAACAAGAACTGGAAAACTTGTTCGAGTTAATGTTTGATGAATACTATGGTGGAACTTCAACAAATGTATCTCAACATCATTCCGCTGCACCCGCTCAAAATCATCAACCACCACCACCACCAACACAAGATGCATCAACCACAATCGAAGCTGAAGCACCAACTCCCTCAACATCATCAACATCTACTCTAGCAACTCTAGTTATTGAATTTGTTCGACCAAGAGTTGATGAGCAAAATCAAAACATACATTTTCAAGAAGAACCAACAAATAATTCAAACGATGTTGCGTAGAAGAAGAAGAAGAAGTATTTGAAAAACCGTTTGCAACAGACTCTGCTAAATCTTCTTCAAGGTTACAAGAACCATCTAACACGCATCTGTTAAACCCAAGGTACCCTTCTACACTCAAGTGGACGAAAGACCATCCAATTGAACACGTTATTGGTGAACCTTCAAGGCCAGTTCAGACGAGAAGACAACTTGCCATAGATCTCGAAATATGTATCTACATTTGCTCAATAAGTCTCAAAGAATCTAAGAACATTCGAGAAGCAATGGCAGAAAATGCATGGATAGAAGCGATGCAGGATGAAATTCCTCAATACCAGTTACATGATAGTTGGGAACTTGTTGAATGACCACTTGATAAATGTGTTCTTGATCTCAAATTGTTGTGGAAGAACAAAATGGATGAGGAAATGATTGTAATTCGCAACAAAGCTCGTCTCATGGCTAAAGGATATCCACAAGAAGAAGGGATAGACTTCGAGGAATCATTCGCGCCCGTAGCTAGATTGGAAGCAGTCCGGATTTTCTTAGCCTATGCAGCTCACAAAAACATCACAGTCTATCAGATGGACATTAAGACAGCTTTCTTGAATGGAACTCTGAATGAAGAGGTGTATGTGAGTCAGCCAGAGGGATTCATCGACAAAGAACATCCAGACTACGTCTACAAGCTTAAGAAAGCCATTTATGGTTTAAAAAAGGCTCCAAGGGCGTGGTATGACGAACTATCATCTTTCTTGCTTTAAAATAAAATCACCAAAGGAACTGTTGACCCTACCTTGTTTACTAGAAAATACAAATATGACATTTTGATTGTTCAGATTTACGTGGACGACATTATCTTTGGGTCCACTAATCCGAATCATTCAAAACATTTTGAAAATCTCATGAAAAGCAAATCTGAAATGTCCATGATGGGGGAACTTAAATTCCTTAGTGGTATTTTTATCATTCAAGCTAAATATACAATAGAGCTTTTGAAAAAACATGGTATGGATAATTGTGATTCTGTTGGTACACCAATGGTCACTTCACCAAAAATAGGTGCTGATTTATTTGGGAAACCCAACGATCCAAAGAAATATCGAAGCATGATCTGTTCTCTCATGTACATAACTGCTAGTCGACACGATATTCAATTTGCTGTTTGTTTATTAGCACGGTTTCAGGCAAAGCCTACTGAACATCACCTCAAAGAGGTTAAACGGATCTTTTGGTACCTATGAAGAACCATTCACATGGGACTTTGGTATCCGAAGGATTTGGAGTTTAAACTAATAGCTTTTTCAGATGCCGACCATGTCGGTGATCAAGTTACAACAAAGAGTACATCAGGTGGAGCACAATTTTTGGGTGAAAAGCTAGTAAGCTGGTCGTCAAAGAAACAGGACTGTACTGCACTTTCAACCGCCGAAGCCAAGTATGTGTATCTATCTGCGTGTTGTGCCCAAGTTCTTTGGATGCGGACACAACTCACAGATTATGGCTTTACTTTCGACAGAATACCTTTGTATTGTGACTCGAAAAGTTCCATAGCCATCTCATGCAATCCCGTTCATCATTCAAAGACGAAGCATATTAGAGTCCGCTACCACTTCATCAAAGAGCATGTAGAAGCGGGTACTATTAAATTATTTTTCGTTAAGACTGATTATCAACTCGCCGATCTATTTACTAAAGCCCTTCCAAAAAATGTTTTCAAAACCGCTTCGCTGTAAATATTTTTGAAAAAACAAAATACAAAATTTGAAAAACCAACAAAAACAAAATATAAAAATAGAAAATCTTAAAAAATCCAAAACAATAAAAAATAAAAAATCCAAAAACATTCTTCTCACGACATGTCTCTCGTATAATCGATATTATGTACGTTTCTAGAAATGTTTTTCAAAAATGACACGGATATGTACATATGCTTGAGCGAGAGTTCTTTAAATGTTTTCTAAAACATATCATTTCTCAAATTTTCTTCAAAAATGGCTTTCGTATACTTCAGTACGAAACCCGGACCAAAATGATGACTTCAGATCATATCAGATCAGGACTCGTAATTAAATGTGATAAAAATCAAAAATTTTCCAAGTTCATGCTAAATCAAAACCGTCTATCTCTCCAAAAGTTTTTCTTAATCAGTTGATATCAAAAATATCACTTTATGCTATTTTTGAGGGGGAGAAGACGTGATTAAAATGATTGTGATCAACATGTTTAAAGATTGTGCCAGAATCTCGAAAGAGCTCAACTCAGATTTGACCCAAGAATTGACGAATCCCAAATGTTAGTATTCGAAAGGATTTATCCGAGTAGAAAGTACCGTTTCGAGAAGCTCTTAGTAGATGAGTACTTTGACGGGTCTAACTTCCTTATTTAGGAATGTTAACAACTTCAAGTTAGTTATTAGGGCTAGTTATCACCTAAAAGCTGATAATGTATCCATTTAACTAAGCAACGTAAACGTGTCCCTCGAGTACAAGTCTATTAAGAGTGGATCAATTCAAAAGTGCTTACTCCTCCCGCATGTGCAAATTTCTGAATTAATACACGAGCACATGTGAAGGGGGAGTCCTTCAAAATGAAATTAAAACCCTCATAGTGTTAACAAGATAGGTTTCATTATCAAAAACACTTTGAGGAGAGTTTCAAAGATTTGGTTCAATGGCAACAGTAGGATAGTTATGAAGTTATAAGATGACTAAGGTTAGGAATAACCGTCCTATGATCCGCCAGAGCCGGA
Organism: Artemisia annua; assembly: GCA_014162995.1. Classification (NCBI taxonomy): domain Eukaryota; kingdom Viridiplantae; phylum Streptophyta; class Magnoliopsida; order Asterales; family Asteraceae; genus Artemisia; species Artemisia annua. Next base: position 13,000 of record LBNU01039108.1, read on the forward strand.
GGGATATACCCAGGGACAATACCAATAGTTAGAAACTAGAAGTCCTTAGGTATGATATGAAAAAAGGAGAAAAGAATGAAAGGAGAAAGAAGGGGTTGAAGAATTAAAAAGAAAAGTAAAGAAAAAGGTGAAAAGAAATAGCCCTACACTTGTTCAACCTTAGGGCATACACCGGATTCAACTCATATGCTACTGGTTGTTACTAAGGTGACACCGGTATTGAAGATAAGGACGTCATGGACCCAGTGACGCACTGCACTTAACCTTCTAGCCGCTCAAGTTCTCTCAAAAGAGCTTGTTTCATTCTCATGGGGAACCGGTGTAATCTATCGACTTGTCTCTTAGAGATGGTTGATATTGAAACAGGAGACCTCTCCCTAATCTCCGCATAGTAAACCAAATGTGCACTTATTGAGTCTAGAGCCCCGAGATTCATCAAAATATCTCATAGGAACACACGATACTTCTATACTGGTTGTTCATCATTAAGGATGCCAGATGTAAATTTAAGAGTCCTACACAGATCTTAGCAATCTGCCAGAACATTTATGAGAGGATTCACAATAGTGATTCTCAGTGATTGAATGGAAATTCCTGCCAGGGTTAACATCAAACAACCCTGACAGCAGGTCACTTTGGTAATTCTTTATGGGTTACGCTTAGTGTTTGCGGTGGTTTTAAACGGACTACACTCGTGGGGTGATCTCCAGCGACTCACCTAATCGTTGGTATACTTTGGTATGTCAGTGTATGCCCTTTCGGGGGTATCCGATTAGGAACGGCCTCGGTAAGGGTTAGATGGAGTCTTCACACTATGCTGCTGACGATCTCTAATTCTGAACCTGTAAGTACCAGATGTTTATTACTAACCATTTTCATGCAGCTACCCTTAACTCATTATTATCATCACACCACACTAGTTTCCACATGCTCATACATACATCACAAAGTCAAAGGAAGGTTCTCACAAAGATCAAAGGATAGCAATAGTTAAAGAAAGATTCTACGCCAAAAAGAAGAATCGAAAAAGTAAAGCGACAAAGATCAAAGTGAAAGAACGGGAACAACAAATGTATGTATGACTGATGAAGCGAAAAGTGTACCACTCTTAGTGGGTCATTTAAGCCCTAATCCGTAATTATTTGATCAAATATTGCCCTAAATCGTTCCTTTTGTCATTTTAGGTATTTTGAAGAGGAATTTTGGAAAAAAAGCATTTTGAACGTTTTTGAAGCATAAAAGTGAAGAAAACGACAAAGTCTCAAAATATGCTGGAAATAGTACCTGACGGCGTCACGCTTTAGAGTGTGACGGCGTCACGCTTTGACAAATGAAGGATGATTTTTACACCAGACGCCCCAAAAATATTTGAAGTTTTAAAGGGTGACGACGTCACGTGTAATTGGACCTAGGCCGTCACGTTTTGTGACAAACGGAGACGGCCCAGAGAAGTTTAAAGAGGGACGGCGTCAGAGTGGGATCTGAGCAATCTGAATATAAGTTTGGCGGCGAGGTGACGGCGTCACACATTAGAACATGACGCCGTCAAATGTATATATACTTTTTTAATTTTCATTCATTAGTGTGCAACTTTTGGGAAAAACGCTAGCTCGTATTCTACGGTATTTTTAAGTGTTTTTCACCCTTGAAACCTTGATGTTTAATTAAAGGTAAGTCTTCTTTCAAATTAATCAATATGTCTAAGTGTTATTTGATTATATCTTACGCTTGTCTTTCAATTAACATGCTAGGCTAGGTTTTTATTGTGTTTGCTTAGATCTAATGAAACCTAGCTATTGATTATATGTTGTTGGTTTGCTTGTGATTGTTGTGGTTGGGTGAAGTCGATGTTAGGCTTAAGAAAACTGGCTAACCTCCTCTACGGTAACTTGCTTGAACGTCTCAAGAAACATGAAACGGATGTGTACTACGATTATTTGGTTGTATTTAATGCATGAGTGAATTCTAATGATCCCATGTTAGGAGCTTAAATCAGCTCGGCATAGGAGTGAAGTAGGAGCTTATAGAGTTAGGGAAGATCGTACACGGCCCTACGAATGGTTTAAAGGAATACAACCCGTCATCCACATAATCACAACAAACCAATAAACATATAAAAGATAGCTAGGGAGTAAGGAAATCTAAGTAAACACATATTTCTCATTTATAAATTTCACAACCACTTTAATTTTCTTGTTATTTAATTTTATTTGCAAAAGTAGATATTTGGGTTAGTTGGCTAGCAACTAATTCTGCCCACTCCTTCCAAAACCGAGATTTTTACTTGCTTTCATAAAACATAAAAATACAAAAAGAATCATCCCTCAACCCTTAGACCTAATTAGAGTAGCTTTTCAAGCCTAACGACACTATTCCTTGAGAGAACGATCAATCCCCCGGTACTTGCCACTTCACTATACTACATCGGTCAGGTACACTGCCTGGTGGGGGTTGTAAGCTTCTCAAGATCCCTTGAGAGGTAAAGCCTAAGTGCATAGGTTGCAAAACCCACGCATAAAGTTTTTGGCGCCGCTGCCGGGGAATAGTTATTGTTTAGGTTGAAAATTTTATTTTTACTAAGGTCTACTCATTAAAATCCTTTCTAGTGAGAAGTTTTATTTTTATTTTTCTAGGTTTTCTTTAGTCTATCTTATTCTTTGTGTTTTTGTTCGTAACCATTACCATCCGCCATCATGGAAGGTGGTAACATCCTTGATCCCAACAACCCACCCCAACCAAACGAACCTCCTAGAACCCGTACTTTAGGAGAATACTCCCGTCATAGCCATCAAGGCTATCGAAACACCATTGAGCTCACCCAAGGAGCCAATGTGTCTCCCTTGCGATCCGAAACCATCCGGTTGGTGCAAGGCGGATGTGCATTCCATGGAATTCGTTCCGAAGATCCAAATCAACACCTTAAGGACTTTCTTAAGATCGTAGATTCCATAGAACTTGATGTTGACACTCGAGAGACTACCCGATTACGTCTCTTCCAATTCTCTCTGCGGGACCAAGCTAGTCATTGGCTAGAACGTCTACCCGCAGGATCCATCACCTCTTGGGATAATCTCACCTCTCGGTTCCTAGCTCAATTTTTCCCACCGGGAAGAACCACAAAGCTAAGGAATGACATCTTGGCGTTCCAACAACGTCAAGGTGAAACCCTCTACGAGGCATGGACTCGATTCAAGGACTTACTCCAAAAGGTCCCTCATCATGGCATAGACTTTTGGCTCCAAGTCCAAATTTTCAATGACCATATCAATATTCCCACGAGGCAAACCATTGACCAAGCGGCCGGTGGCAAGCTACGTGATCTAAGTGCGGAACAATCATGGGAACTCCTAGAAGATCTTGCTCTCTATGACAACGAAAGTTGGAATGATCCCCGTGATTTGAATAAAACGGTCAAGGCAATATCTTTTCCTTCGAATAATTCAAGCACTTCCGACCATAGGATTATGGAACTTGAGGACCAAGTCAAGTATCTAGTGAAATCCTACGAGGCTCCTAAACCTTCAAGCCAAGTGAACAAAATCACTTCCTCATGCGAATATTGTAGTGGTCCCCACGACACTCGAGATTACATGGAACTCCCTGAACAAGATTTTGCGGATTACGCATCCTCGCGTACCGACGAAGCGGGAGAGAAGTGGTACACTTTCAAACCCGAGCCAAACCCTTACGGTGATTCCTACAACCCATCTTGGAAAAATCACCCAAACTTTAGGTGGAAACAAAACCCAAACACGCCCCAAAACCATTCTTCCAATCCACCTAATCGTTTCCAACCCAACAGTTCATCCTCGAACCGTACTTTCAATAACAATCCCTCCAATAATTTTGGTAGTACCAATAACCTTGAGGGAATGATGTCTATGTTTATGGCATCTCAAGAAGCTCGTAAGGCTAAGTTCGAGTCCAAATTTAATCAACAACAAGTGGAGATGACCAATAAGATAGACAACTTATTGAAAGCATTCAACAACCAAGGGGTGCCATCATCAAATAAGGACGCTAGGAACACAAATGGCGGACCCCAAATCAAGGACCCCTCATCCTCCAAACATGTCCATTTTGTCAATGTTGTCACTATTAAGCCAATCCCTGAAAATGAAATAGATAGTGAACATAAGGAGGAGGTTAAGAAAGTTGAGGAGAGTAAGGAAAGGGAAGTAGAAGAAGTAGATGATGGAGAGGACTACTTCGATAGGTTACCCACTAAGGAAGAACGTGCATACCATAAAGATCTATTCGATGACCCCGAGACACCTTACTTCCTAGGTAACCCAATCATCAAAATAGGTGACCCTTCCAACATCAATATACCATGCAACATAGGTCACTTGCATGTTTGGAAAGCATACATAGATCTTAAGTCTCCCATAAACATCATGACTAGAGCCCACTACAATGTAATAATGAAAAAGCAACTGGGACTTAGGACATTTCCTAGCACGGGATGGATAAGCAACTTTGTAGGTAGAGTTAGGGGACTACATGTCTACGTAGGAAACTTCACTTACGTCACCGACTTCGTGATTGTTGAGGATATTCGTCCGGTAGTTGATTCATGCTTAACTCAAGTAGTTTTTGGAAAGCCATTTGTTGAGGCCTCTAAAAAGAATTATGACCATCTCTAGGGATAGTTAGGTTCAAAGACGAGACCGATGATGTAGCTTACCAAATGCCATATAAGATAGAGCAATACCGACTCTTGTCAAACACCGAGAAGGAACAAAAGCAACCGGTCTACTATAGGAATGATGAGGATAGAAGTAGAGGAGTAGACTATGTTATGAGTAGGATATTCGGGTTCTACAAAGAATGCTTGCAACTAGGTCCGGAATACAAGACTAAACCCGAGGATGACCTAGAGACCGTGACCAACAATGAAGTCACGTAATAGAGAGTGACTTTGAGTCTAGCTACAAGACTCATTGATAAAGAAAATCGCTTCTTGGGAGGCAACCCAAGCTTTATTTGTTTTGTGTGTTTGTTTGTTTGAATTTATTTGTTTCCGTATGCATGTTTTATTTTTTATCATTATTGATTCATGTTTCAAATTGAAATTGTGAAAATGCTTTATTTTGTTTTTAACCTCTTCTTAACTACGTATAAAGGTATTTTGCAAAAGATAAGTGTAAGGGAAATCTAAATTTATTTATAAGAACGAATTGGAACATGAATTGTAATAATATAAAATAAACATACATATTCGTACTTGTTAGAGTCAAATTTAGTTTTTCTACCGGATTATAAAAATTACTGCACCTCTAATTCCAGGAATCTGCAAAATTTTCATTCCACAAGCATTATATCTGGTGCGTGGTTTTGTGACCTTACAACAGGTTTTACCTCTCGAGGGATCTCAAGAGGCTTACAACCCCACCAGGCAGTGTACCTGACCGATGTAGTATAGGATAGTGGTAAGTACGGGGGATTGATCGTTCTCTCACAGGGAATAGTGTTCGTTAGGATAGAAAAGCTACTCTAATAGGTCTAAGGGTGGAAGGAAGATTCTTTTTGTATTTTTACAATTTTTATGAAAGCAATTAAAATCTTGGTTTATAGAGGAAGGGCGGAATTAGTTGCTAGTCAACTATCCCAAGTTTACTACTTATGCAAATTAAAATAAATAAATATCTAAACTATTGTCGTTGTGAAAACAATATGGAGAAAATTGTGTTTACTTAGATTTAATTACTCCCTAACTATCTTTTACCGGTTAATTGATA
>LBNU01039108.1:18971-36480 GCA_014162995.1 Artemisia annua
TATGCTGTATGTGTTGGTTGCATTATCTCCTTTTGCTTGTCTTTTAATTAAACATGGTGTATGCTAAATTCTCTATTGTTGCTTAGATCGTAATTGAAAGCCTAAACTATTAATTATTGGTTGATTGGTGTGTTTTGTTGTGGGTATGATTGTCCATCCAATGTAGCTTCAAAGAAAAACTGGCCCCCAACCTCTTTTATGGTAACGTGCTTGAACGTTCTTGGAAACATGTAGCCCAAGGCATACTAAGGCTATTAAGGTAGTATTTAACGCATGAACCGACTGTTTACAACCCCTATGGTTGTTGCCGTGCATGGCAATAGGGCGAGATATAGAGGACTCATAGAATTGGAGAGATATGTATGTCCACTCCATGAGTTATTAGGAATAACCCTTCATCCCACCCACAAGTAACATAACAATGAATTGAAGTGAAGACTTATCTTTAATTAAGCATGAGGGTTCCAAGGGTTGGAAACCCTAAAAAGTACAGAAAATTCGTCTTTAGGGTTTGCCCTAAAAGTTCTCCACAAAGTTCCACCCTAATGAATGAAAATAAGAAAACTATATATAGATTTTACACTTTGACGGCGTCGGGCTATAAGGGCTGACGCCGTCAGCTCGCCGCCATTAGGTTTCTCGGATGGCCTAGATCCACTTCTGATGCCGTCACCTTATAAACCCTTCTGGGCCGTCACTCTTTAACTTTACTCCTGACGGCCTATATTTCCTAACACCTGACGGCGTCAGGTGTTAAATCTCAAATTTCCTCTGGCCCGTCATTTGAAAATTGGATTCCACTCTTTTGTCAATACTTTCTGACGGCGTCACCTTGTGTCTTCTGACGCCGTCAGGTTGTAAATCTTCTTCTTTTGAGACTTTGTCGTTTTCTTCAATTTTATGCTCCAAAAACGCCCGAATATGCATGTTTTCCAGAATTCCTCTCAAAAGTACCTAAAATGACAAAAGGAACGATTTAGGGCAATATTTGATCACATTTATACGAATTAGGGCTTAAATGACCCCCTAAAAGCGTAACACTTTTCGTCTCATCAAATACCCTTACACTTGGGATTTGCTTGTCCTCAAGCAAATGAGCTTTTATTCCAATCAAAATATGAGTTAGGGGTCATTTAACACGAATATAAAAGTAATTACAACAAATAGTTATTAGACCCTAATCATAATAAGCACTGAAATCATACACTAGCACCTCACAAATAGTGTTTGGATTCTCACATCTCTCAAATGTCATAAAGTTTATATCTCATAAATGGAAACGGAAAATAACACTCACTACCTGTCATACCAAATAGATTACCATAGGCTTGGGAAAGGATCAATTACTCCTCCACTAGGCGTAAGCACCTAAGATAAACTATCAAAGAGGTCTTTATAAAGGGTTGTAACGTAAGGTGTAGGGATATGATAACACGGTTTGGTTGGAATAAAGAGGATTTTACTGGTGGCAAGTTAATTATCATGATCAAATACATGCACTCTACATCGTTGCTTAAGTTAAGACTCGACTCAATCTTAGTCTAAAAATGAAAAAACTAAAAAGGAACATAAAAGGAAACGGGATGGTATTCCGTATGTTTTTTTTTCTACTTTCTTTTTCATATTTTTTTGTATTTTTCGTGATTTTTCGATTTTTTTTTCATACACTCTGGCCCTACCATCCAAAATAATACATCATAGGGGATTTGCATTCCCTTACACTTGAATCTTTACATAACTTTACAATCACTATTCTAATGACTCGAATTAAGATAATCGAAAAACTTGGAGTACTTTTAAAATGTTTAGCACGTATGGGGGTAATAATGTTGCTCTTCCCTATTACTTTATCACACTAGTACTTTTACCCATGAGTCCCAATCGTCCCAAAACAATATGTACAAGGATATGACTTAACTTAGCAACCATGTAATTGACCAGATAATTAACTAAGGGTTTAACAAATGTTTTCACAATAATGCACCAAAGGTGGGTGCATACAAGGTAGGCTAAGGCGATTTGGGTGTACATTTAGTGGGGTGTAAACAAATTCTCACTTTGAGTAAGATGCTCAAAGGTCGAAACGAAAGGATAGGCTCGGAGGGGTGTACTAGGGGTATCGTGTACCAAAAATGGATACAACGCAAAGGGTGTGGGAGAATTACTTGACCAATGAAGTCAATGTAATTATAACAAATATACGGGTGTAAAACAATGGGTTAATCCTAATGCCTCTTATCATGTAGTAAATCTTAACTACACGAATGTAGTCTCACTTGTGGATTTGAGATGGTCCTAACGCAAGTTCTAGAATCTAAATACTACCGGTACTCACATCATAGCACCAAAGATGGATGCTTTTCCTACCAATTCTAGGGGCGAACCTCACATATTTGGGGTGGAAAATTTTTTAGTGGTACGGTTTTGTGCTAGTCATACAATTTCCTATCCATGAGACGCTCATTAAGATCAAGGTTTCACTTCTAAATGTTGTAAAAAATTTTAAATTGGCGCTAAAATTGCCCTAACAAACATTTCTCTTGGTTTTATTACAAATTTACTATCAAACAAAGCAAAACATCAAGCGTAAGTATATTCTCAACGGTGCTTTCATTTACCCACCTTACACTTAAACCGAACATTGTCCCCAATGTTCAAATAAAAGACGTAAAAGTAAATAAGATGAAAGAATGAAATCAAATACTCCCCTCAATCGTTTGTTGTGGATAATGATGTAACATGGTTAGATCTTCTTCCAAGATAGACGAACGTTCAAAGCTTCCCTTACGAAATAATAAACGTCTTCTTTTCCAAAATAACCTGTTAACCTGAAAAAGATAAAGGCCAACCTCGCGTAAAATCGGCGGTAAAATCTACATAATAAGATATAATGCTTATGGAATGAATATATTGCAGAATTCCTGGAGATTATAAGTTAAAGAATTGACAAAACTTTTTAGGTTTCCGGAAAAATACAAACTTTTCAAAAATTGCAGAAAATTATAACCTGACGCCGTCAGGTGTTAACCCTGACGCCGTCAGAAAGTTCTGACAGAATTCTCATGTTAAGCTTCCAGGAAAAATTCTGGAAAATCTAAATCTTACTTCCTGGAATTCCTGCAAAAATTCATTATGACTCGATACAAGCATTTGACTCAAACAAGTACTAATACGTAGGCTAATTTCATTGTTATGATTCATGTTCATTCGTTCTATATAAACCGATTTGGATTTACCTTACACTTAGCTTTTGCAAAGTACCTTTATATGTAGTTAAGACGAAGTTAAAAACAAAATAAAGCATTTTCACAATTTAGTTTGAAGCATGAATCAATAACAAGAAATATAACTTACATACGGAAACAAATAAACACACAAAAACACCCAAAACATGGGTTGCCTCCCAAGAAGCGCTTTTCTTTATTTACGAGTCATGTAGCTAGACTCAAAGTCACGGGTTCTACGTTTTACCGTTTCGCCTCTCCATTGCTTCTCTAATCCTCCTAACAATCTCCATCTCAATTTTATATTTAGGTCCTAGGCTTAAGCAATCTTTATAATTAAGGCTTCTCTTATCCCAAACATAGTTCATGCCTTTTCCCTTATCCTCATCATTGATGTCCTCAACTGCACCAATGTAATCTTTGTCTAGCCGAGGCACAAACCGGAACTCTTTTGCTTTATAGGGCATCCTATAAGTGATTCTATCAATGTTATTNTCCCAACAAACAACAACACACACCAATCAACCAATAATTAATAGTTAGGTTTCATTAGATCTAAGCAAACACTAGAGAATTTAGCTACACATGTTAATTAAAATACAAACAAAAGAGATAATCAACCAACACATAGACATATTGATTGAATTGAAGTGAAGACTTATCTTTTATTAAGCATGAGGGTTCCAAGGGTTGGAAACCCTAAAAAGTACAGAAAATTCGTCTTTAGGGTTTGCCCTAAAAGTTCTCCACAAAGTTCCACCCTAATGAATGAAAATTAGAAAACTATATATAGATTTTACACTCTGACGGCGTCAGGCTATAAGGGCTGACGCCGTCAGCTCGCCGCCATTAGGTTTCTCGGATGGCCTAGTTCCACTTCTGACGCCGTCACCTTATAAACCCTTCTGGGCCGTCACTCTTTAACTTTACTCCTGACGACCTATATTTCCTAACACCTGACGGCGTCAGGTGTTAAATCCCAAATTTTCTCTGGCCCGTCATTTGAAAATTGGATTCCACTCTTTTGTCAAGACTTTCTGACGGGGTCACCTTGTGTCTTCTGACGCCGTCAGGTTATAAATCTTCTTCTTTTGAGACTTTGTCATTTTCTTCACTTTTATGCTCCAAAAACGCCCGAATATGCATGTTTTCCAGAATTCCTCTCAAAAGTACCTAAAATGACGAAAGGAACGATTTAGGGCAATATTTGATCACATTTATACGAATTAGGGCTTAAATGACCCCCTAAAAGCGTAACACTTTTCGTCTCATCAATATCCTTATATAGATTTTGCCGCCGATTTTATACGACGTATGCCTAGTTTGTTTTCTCAGGTTTAACAAGTTATTTTGGACAAGAAGATGAACATGGAATCAAGTTCGTGACATCAAGCTTTTGGAGTCGCTTTGATCTTGGAGCATTTACATTATCTTGGAAGAAGATCTAACCATGTTACCACACGATCTACATCAAACGAATTAGGGGAGTATTTGTTTCATCTTTCATTTTCTACTTTTACATCTTTTATGTGAACATTGGGGACAATGTTCGGTTTAAGTCGAAGGGGGTAAATGAAAGCGCCTTAGAAAATGCTTTTACGCTTGATTTTTGTTTTGTCTAAAGGTACTTGTGTAATAAAACCGAGAGAAACATTTGTTAGGGCAAATTTAGCGCAAATTTAAAATTTTTTACAACATTTAGAAGTGATACTTTAGGTATAATAAGCGTCTCATGGATAGGGAATTGTATTACTAGCACAAAAAACCGTACCACTAGAAAAATTTTCCCCCAAATATGTGAGGTTCGCCCCTAGAATTGTTAGGAAAAGCATTCATTTTTTATGCTCGTGTGTGTACCGGTAGCTTATAGATTCTAGAACTTGCGTTAGAACCATCCCAAATCCACAAGTGAGACTACATTCGTGTAGTTAGATTTACTACATGATAAGAGGCATTAGGATATCTCTTGTTTTACACACGTTTAATATAATTACATTGACTTCATTGGTCAAGTAATTCTCCCACACCTTAGCGTTGTACTCATTTTTAGTACACGATACCCCTAGCACACCCCTCCGAGCCTATCTTTTCGTTCCTAACTTTAAGCATTTTACTTAAAGGAAGAATTTGTTTACAATCCACCCAAATTTACGCCCAAATCGCCTTAGCCTACCTTGTATGCACTCATCTTTAGTGCATTATTGTGAAAACATTTGTTAAACCCTTAGTTAATTATCTTATTACTTACATGGTTAGTTAATTATCTTATTACTTACATGGTTGCTAATTCGAGTCATATCCTTGTACATATTGTTTTGGGACGATTGGGACTCATGGGTAAAGTACTAATGTAATGGAGTAATAGGGAAGAAGTCGATTATTACCCCCATATGTGCGTTAATATTTTAAAGTACTCCAAGTTTTTCAATTATCTTAATTCGAGTCATTTGAATAGTTTATTCTAAAGTATGTAAAAGTTCAAGTGTAAGGGGAGAACCAAGGCCCCTATGATGTATTATTTTGGATGGTAGGGCAAGAGTGTATGAAAAAAAAATAAAAAAAAAATAAAAAAACGAAAAAAAATTGGAAAAAGAAAAGTAGAAAAAACATACGGACTACCATCCCGTTTCATTTTATCTTTGTTTATGTTTTTGTTATTTTTTTATTAGCTTAAGTCGAGTCGAATCTTGGCTTAGCAACGCCACCTTGTGCATTTATTTGATCAAGATAATTAACTCGCCACCACTAAAAATACCCTTTATTCCAACCAAACCGTGTTATCATATCCCTACACCTAACGTTACAACCCATGTAAAGCCCTCTTTGATAGTTTATCTTAGGTGCTTACGCCTAGTGGAGGAGGTTTTTGATCCTTTCCCAAGCCTATGGTAATCTATTTGCTATGACAGGTAGTGAGTGATATTTCTTCCATTTCCATCTAGTTATATAGGTTTATAACACCCGAGAGATGAGAGTATCCAAACACTATTTGTGAGGTGCTAGTGTATGATTTCCGTGCTTATTATGACTAGGGTTGAATGACTATTTGTTGTAATTACTTTTATATTCGTGTTAAATGACCCCTAGCTCATATTTTGATTGGAATAAAAGCGCATTTGCTTGAGGACAAGCAAATCTCAAGTGTAAGGGTATTTGATGAAGCGAAAAGTGTACCGCTTTTACGGGGTCATTTAAGCCCTAATCCGTAATTATTTGATCAAATATTGCCCTAAATCGTTCCTTTTGTCATTTTAGGTACTTTGAAGAGGAATTTTGGAAAAGGAAGCATTTTGGACGTTTTTGGAGCATAAAAGTAAAGAAAACGACAAAGTCTCAAAATATGATGGAAATAGTACCTGACGGCGTCACGCTTTAGAGTGTGACGGCGTCACGCTTTGACAAACGGAGGATAATTTTTACACCAGACGCCCCAGAAAGATTTGAAGTTTTAAAGGGTGACGGCGTCACGTGTAATTGGACCTAGGCCGTCACGTTTTGTGACAAAGGGAGACGGCCCAGAGAAGTTTAAAGAAGGACGTTGTCAGAATGGGATCTGGGCAATCCAAATATAAGTTTGGCGGCAAGGTGACGGCGTCACGCATTAGAACGTGACGCCGTCAGCTTGTAAAATCTATATATACTTTTCTAATTTTCATTCATTAGTGTGCAACTTTTGGGAAAAACCCTAGCTCGTATTCTACGGTATTTTTTAGGGTTTTTTACCCTTGAAACCTTGATGTTTAATTAAAGATAAGTCTTCTTTCAAATCAATCAGTATGTCTATGTGTTGTTTGATTATATCTTACGCTTGTCTTTCAATTAACATGCTAGGCTAGGTTTTTATTGTGTTTGCTTAGATCTAATGAAACCTAGTTATTGATTATATGTTGTTGGTTTGCTTGTGATTGTTCTGGTTGGGTGAATTCGATGTTAGGCTTAAAACTGGCTAACCTCCTATACAGTAACTTGCTTGAACGTCTTAAGAAACATGAATCGGATGTGTACTACGATTATTTGGTTGTATTTAATGCATGAGTGAATTCTAATGATCCCATGTTAGGAGCTTAAATCGGCTCGACATAGGAGTGACGTATGAGATTATAGAGTTAGGGGAGATCGTACACGGCCCTACGAATGGTTTAAAGGAATACAACCCATCATCNTTAAGAAACATGAATCGGATGTGTACTACGATTATTTGGTTGTATTTAATGCATGAGTGAATTCTAATGATCCCATGTTAGGAGCTTAAATCGGCTCGACATAGGAGTGACGTATGAGATTATAGAGTTAGGGGAGATCGTACACGGCCCTACGAATGGTTTAAAGGAATACAACCCATCATCCACATAATCACAACAAACCAATTAACATATAAAAGATAGCTAGGGAGTAAGGAAATCTAAGTAAACAACAATTTTGTCATTTATAAGTTTCACAACCACTTTAATTTTCTTGTTATTTAATTTTGTTTGCAAAAGTAGATATTTGGGTTAGTTGGCTAGCAACTAATTCTGCCCACTCCTTCAAAAACCGAGATTTTTACTTGCTTTCATAAAACATAAAAATACAAAAAGAATCATCCCTCAACTTTTAGACCTAATTAGAGTAGCTTTTCAAGCCTAATGACACTATTCCCCGAGAGAACGATCAATCCCCCGGTACTTGCCACTTCACTATACTACATCGGTCAGGTACACTGCCTGGTGGGGGTTGTAAGCTTCTCAAGATCCCTTGAGAGGTAAAACCTAAGTGCATAGGTTGCAAAACCCACGCATCAATGACAAAGACTAAAGACGTATGAGCATGTTGGAAAGGCGCATATCCATCAAAGACAAAGAAGTGACGAAAGGCAGATGACATCATTGGATCACTTCAACTACGATGAACAAAGAACTATGATTAATCTAATGATTCTTAAAGACTTCCAGAGCTATGAATGTTAAAGTTAAAAGACAAAGATGATGACGTCGCGCAACCTTTGATGACCAACACTTAGGGGGAGATTGTTAGGATCGTATTTTATTCATAACAAGTGTCGGTCATTAAAGTTTTGTAATAGGTTGCTTTAGAATATTATTATGTTGAGTTTTAATAATGTTTCATGTTATTTAGTTCAAGTATTCATGTTTTGTTAAAGTATAAGGGCTGTTAGTGTAACAATGTTAAAGATATGTGAAGCCCTAGACTACTAGTATAAATAGTCATGTAAGACCTCCAAGGAGGTGGTTGGTTCTCATGTTAATGAATGGTTATTATTTACACACACTAGAGTTCCTCCCACTCTCTCTCTCTCTACTTACTTTCTCTCTCTAGATTTACGCAAGATTCATAAGTGAAATGGTTAGTTTTATGGTCCTACAGATCTTGATATTCTAACCCATACTATGAATTATTTACCTATCTCTGCAGGAACAAGTACTAATAAGTTTGCAGGTTCAGAAGAATATTTTGATGATGATGAACCTAGCCAAGATCAAGATGATGATCAAGAGCATATCATTATGCCTATTTGGGAATTTGCAGATGATGATTTTGTTCCAAACAAAACCTTCTAAAGATGTTGGACAAGAAGGTGATGCAGATGTGACCAAAGCAGTTGAAGTGGACACTCAAAGCAGTGATATTTCTGAAAGTAGTGGAAATTCTGATTCCACTGCTAGGCCAAAATTTTCCACTGTTGACCCAAATGTGGAAAATGTTACTACTGTTACTTAGGAAACACAAGCCATTGATGTTGAAATATCAAATATGCCTACTTCATGTGAAGTTCCTCAAAATCCCCATACCACAATTCACAAGATCCACCCACTTGAAAATGTGATAGGAGATGTCCAATCTGGAGTGAAGACTAGAAGACAAACACAAATGGCTGATATTCATGGTTTTATCAGTGAAATTTATGAATCAAAGAATCATGAAGGCAAAAATGAATGTCTGTTTATATGTTTTCTATCACAAATGGAACCTAAGAATGTATTCAAAGCAATTGAAGATGAAAGCTGGGTAGAAGCAATGCAAGAAGAGTTGCTTCAGTTCAAGATTCAGAAGGTTTGGGTGCTTGTTGATTTACCTAAAGGCATGAAAGTAATAGGTACAAAGTGGGTGTTCAGAAACAAGAAAAATGAAAGAGGAATTGTCACAAGGAACAAAGCAAGGCTTGTGGCTCAAGGCCCAAGAAGAAGGTATTGACTATGAAGAAATGTTTTGCCCCAGTTGCAAGAATAGAGGCAATTAGGCTTTTTGTAGCCTATGTATCCTTTATGGTCTTCACAGTCTATCAAATGGATGTCAAGAGTGCCTTTTTATATAGACAAATTGATGAGGAGGTATATGTTTCACAACCTCCAGGCTTTGAAGATCCTGAACATCCAGACAAAGTGTACAGGGTAGTTAAGGCTCTTTATGGTTTGCATCAGGCTCCAAGGAAATGGTATGAGACCTTAGCACATTATCTATTGGATAATGGGTTTCATAGAGGAAGGATAGATCAGACTTTGTTCATCAAGAAAGACAAAAATGATATCTTGCTTGTTCAAGTGTATGTTGATGATATCATTTTTGGTTCTACAAAGCCAGAGATGTGCAAAGAATTGGAAAAGCTAATGAAAGATGAGTTCAAAATGAGCTCTATGGGTGAACTTACATTCTTTTTGGGATTTCAAGTACAACAAAGGCCAGATGGTATCTTTATCAATCTAGACAAATAGGTGGCTGAGATACTTAGGAAGTTCAAGTTCACTGATGCTAAATCTTCAAGCACACCTGCAGACAAAGGTACTCATCTGCTTTTAAAGGATAACAGTGGAGAAGCAGTTGATGTGCATATGTATAGATCCATGATCGGTTCCTTGATGTATCTCACATCATCAAGACCAGACATCATGTTCGCAGTATATGCTTGTGCAAGGTTTCAGGTCACTCCCAAAATATCTCACTTGAATGCTGTGAAGAAGATTTTCAAATATCTTAAAGCATATCCTCATCTAGGATTATGGTATCCTAAAGAATCTCCTATGGAATTGGTTACATACTCAGATAGTGATTATGCTGGTGCTAGTTTGGTTAGAAACTCAACAACAGGTGGATGCCAATTTCTTGGATGTAGATTGGTGTCATGGCAGTATAAGAAGCAAACAATGGTGGCAACTTCATCAACTGAAGTAGAGTATGTGGCTGCTGCAAATTGCTATGCTCAAGTTCTATGGCTTCAAAACCAGTTACTGGACTATGGGACAATCTTATGAATACCATTATTTACATTGACAATAGCAGTACAATTTGCATAATTAAAAATCCTATTCAACACACTAAAACTAAACATATTGAAATTAGACATCATTTTATAAGAGATTGTGAGAAAAAGTTAATTCAAGTTGTCAAAATCCACACTGATGACAACTATGCTAATTTGTTAACAAAAGGTCTTGATGTGGGAAGGTTTCAGTACTTGGTAACAGGTATTGGAATACTTAACCCTTAAAATTTGATGTCTATTACTTTTTCGTGTTGAGGAAAGGATTTTGGGTACTGTTAGTCGTTGTATATGTTTGCATATTCTTGTCCATTGTATATTTGTTTGTACACTAACAATTTTGCAGCAAATCAAGTTGACCACACAAAAGCAAATGAAAAGTGAAACTAGGAACTTCATTGATTTTAAGAAAGTTTTATTACATTAGCAGTGGTTTCAATACATCAAAAGAGCAAAAGCATTACATCCTACATCAAAACATAACAATCCTAACACCTAAGAAGTCTATTCCATAGGCTTTTTGCCTTTTCCCTTGTAGTTTGGCATGGCCTTGTGGACACCTTTTAATTGGTTCTGCATAGCCAACCACATCTTTGGACGAAGGAGACCTAGTACTTGTTTAGGAGGCTTTGGGAGTCGTGCAGGCTTCTCAGGCACTGGTATTGATTAGCGTGGGATTGCGACCACGCAACAGGTTTTACCTCTCAAGGGATCTTGAGAAGCTTGCAATCCCACCAGGCAGTGTACCTGGTCGGTGTAGTATAGTGTAGTGGTAAGTACGGGGGATTGATCGTTCTCTCAAAGGGAATAGTGTTCGTTAGGATAGAAAAACTACTCTAAAAGGTCTAAAGGTGAAGGAAGATTATTTTTGTGTTTTTGTATTTTATGGAAAGCAAGTAAAATCTCGGGTTTTGGAGGAGTGGGCGGAATTTGTTGCTAGTCAACTAACCCAAAAACTACAATTGCAATAAAAAAATAAAATAACTAAACTATTGTAGTTGTGAAAACTTATATGGAGACAAATGTGTTTACTTAGATTTCCTTACTCCCTAACTATCTTTTACCGGTTAATTGATGTATGTATTACTTGCGTGGTTGACGGGTGTATTCCTTAACAATTCATGGGGTGGCGTACATATCTCCCCAATTCTATGAGCTCTTATCTCCTCCTACAACTATGCATACACATAATCATAGGGATTGTAAACAGTGGCTCATGCGTTAAATACTACCTTAATAACCTAGTACGCATTAGTTACATGTTTCTTAAGACGTTCAAGCATGTTACCATAAAGGAGTATTACCAGTTTTCTTAAGCCTAACATTGATGAAACATTCATCCGAACAAAGTAATAACACACCAATCAACCAATAATTAATAGTTAGGTTTCATTAGATCTAGGCAAACACAAGAAAAATCTAGCCTAGCATGTTAATTGAAAGACAAGCATAAGATATAATTAACCAACACATAGACATATTGATTAATTTAAGTGAGGACTTATCTTTAATTGAACATGAAGGGTTCAAGGGTGAAAAACCCTTGAAAATACAGACAAATTCGTCTTTAGGGTTTTTCCTAAACTTGTACCAAAAGTTCCACACTAATGAATGAAAAATAGAAAAGTATATATAGATTTTACATTTTGACGGCGTCAGGTTATGGGTTCTGACGCC
The DNA here is from genome assembly GCA_014162995.1 of Artemisia annua. Taxonomy (NCBI): domain Eukaryota; kingdom Viridiplantae; phylum Streptophyta; class Magnoliopsida; order Asterales; family Asteraceae; genus Artemisia; species Artemisia annua. Next base: position 31,128 of record LBNU01039108.1, read on the forward strand.
GTCAGCTCGCCGTCATTAGGGTTCTCGGATGGCCTAGATTTACTTCTGACGCCGTCACTCTTTATTTTGCTCTGGGCCGTCACTCTTTAAGTTAACACCTGACGGCCTACTTTCTCTAACACCTGACGTCGTCAGGTGTAAACATCTTGTGTTCTTCATAGGGCGTCTAGTGTAATCTGATTTTACTCCTTTGTCAATGTTGGCTGACGGCGTCACCTTGTGACTCTAACGCCGTCAGGTAGGATTTCCAGCTTCTTTTGAGACTTTGTCATTTTCTTCACTTTTATGCTCCAAAAACGTCCAAATATGCATGTTTTCCAGAATTCCTCTCAAAAGTACCTAAAATGACAAAAGGAACGATTCAGGGCAATATTTGATCACATTTACTCGAATTAGGGCTTAAAGGACCCCTTAAAACGGGTACACTTTTCGTCTCATCAAATACCCTTAAACTTGGGATTTGCTTGTCCTCAAGCAAATAAGCTTTTATTCCAATCAAAATATGAGTTAGGGGTCATTTAACACAAATATAAAAGTAATTACAACAAGTAGTCATTCGACCCTAATCATAATAAGCACAGAAATCATACACTAGCACCTCACAAATAGTGTTTGGATACTCTCATCTCTCAAGTGTCATAGAATTATATCTCATAAATGAAAATGGAAAATATCTCTCACTACCTGTCATAGCAAATAGATTACCATAGGCTTGGGAGAAGATCAATTACTCTTCCACTAGGCGTAAGCACCTAAGATTAACTATCAAAGAGGGCTTTCAAAAGGGTTATAATGTATGGTGTAGGGATATGATAAACACTGTTTGGTTGGAATAAGGGTATTTTAATGGTGGCGAGTTAACTATCATGATCAAATACATGCACTATACAATGTTGCTAAGCCAAGACTCGACTCAATCTTAAGCTAAAAACAAAATAACAAAAACATAAACAAACATAAAAGAAACGGGATGGTAGTCCGTATGTTTTTTCTACTTTTCCTTTTCTAATTTTTTTGTATTTCTCTTGATTTTTCGATTTTTTTTTTCATACATTCTTACCCTACAATCCAAAATAATACAACATAGGGGCCTCGGTTCTCTCCTTACACTTGAACTTTTATATAACTTTACAATTACTATTCTAATGACTCGAATTAAGATAATTGAAAAACTTGGAGTACTTTTAAAATATTTAGCACATATGGGGGTAATAATGTTGTTCTTCCCCATTACTCCATTACACTAGTACTTTACCCAATCGTCCCAATCGTCCCAAAACAATATGTACAAGGATATGACTCGACTTAGCAACCATGTAATCGATTAGATAATTAACAAAGGGTTAAACACAAATGTTGTAACAATAATGCACTAAAGGTGAGTGCATACAAGGTAGGCTAAGGCGATTTGGGTGTACATTTAAGTGGGGTGTAACAAATTCTCACTTTGAGTAAGCTGCTCAAAGGTTGAAACGAAAAGATAGGCTCGGAGGGGTGTACTAGGGGTATCGTGTACCAAAAATGGGTACATCGCAAAGGGTGTGGGAGAATTACTTGACTAATGTAGCCAATGTAATTATAACAAAAACACGGGTGTAAAAACAAAGGGTTAATCCTAATGCCTCTTATCATGTAGTAGATCTAACTACACGAATGTAGTCTCACTTGTGGATTTGAGATGGTCCTAACGCAAATTCTAGAATCTAAGCGCTACCGGTACACACATATTAGAATCAAAGATGGATGCTTTTCCTACCAATTCTAGGGGTAAACCTCACATATTTGGGGTGGAAAAATCTTTTAGTGGTACGGTTTTGTGATAGTCATATAATTTCCTATCCATGAGACGCTCATTAAGACCAAAGTCTCACTTCTAAATGTTGTAAAAAATTTTAAATTGGCGCTAAAATTGCCCTAACAAATATTTCTATCGGTTTTATTACAAATTTACTATCAAACAAACAAAAATCAAGCGCAATTGTATTCTCTAAGGTGCCTTCATTTTCCCCCCTTACACTTAAATCGAACATTGTCCCCAATGTTCAAATATAAGATGTAAAAGTAAATAAAATGAAAGAATGAAATCAAATACTCCCCTGATTCGTTTGGTGTGGATAGTGAGGTAACATGGTTAGATCTTCTTCCAAGAAAGATGAACGCTCAAAGCTTCTCTTCCAAAATATAAATAATCTTCTTGTCCAAAATAACCTGTTAACCTGAAAAAAAGATAAAGGCCAACCTCGAATAAAATCGGCGGTATAATCTATAATAGGATATAATGCTTGTGGAATGAATATTTTTGAAGAATTCCCGGAGATTATAAGTTAGAGATTTTATAAAGCATTTTACGATTCCGGAAGAAGAAAAAAAATAAAACTTTCAAAAATTCCAGAAAACTGAGCCTGACGGCGTCAGCCTAGAGCTTGACGCTGTCAGAAGTGATCTGACAGATTTTCATGTTAAGTTTCCGGAAAATTTCTGGAAAAACTCAATTCTTAATTCCTGGAAATCCTGCAAAATATCATTCTGACTCGATACAAGCATTTGACTCAAACAATTACTAATATGTATGTCAATTTAATATTGTTATGATTCATGTTTATTTGTTCTTATAAATCGATTTGGATTTCCCTTACACTTATCTTTTGCAAAATACCTTTATATGTAGTTAAGACGAAGTTAAACAAAATAAAGCATTTTCACAAGTTAGAAACATGAATCAATAACAATAAAAATAAAACATACACACGGAAATAAAAACAAACAAACAAACAAACAAGCAAAACAAATAAAGCAAATAAAGCTTGGGTTGCCTCCCAAGAAGCGCTTGTTTTTGTTCGAGTCACGAGCCTGACTCTACTCTTATTTAACAGAAATAAGGGAGGTTTTCCCTACACTTAGAATTAAGTGCGGGTGGAAGTAGCGATAAACACCATCTCGGTGGAAGTATGCCACGTGAGGGAAGAGTGGTGGATGAATTATATGCTCAAAGATGTGGGATCCTATCATCATAACCTTACCTAATTCAATTCGGTCAATGGGTAAATCAAAGTTTTCTCCGAAAAAGGGATCATCTTCAATCAACTTCGAAAGGCTCCTAGTTGGGAATCCATCTTGACCTAATAAACCTGGCTTAAACCAATAATGTTTCTTGTGATCTATCATGAGTGGGTTATGTAAGCATGTAAGGTCTTGGCTCACTCCTATGTTAACTTCCTCTCTACAAAGCTGAAAGTCTACTACCTTCAACGTAAAACTACCCGGACTATATGGTTTGATGGGTGGATCGGGACCTATTTCAATTCCTAAATTCTCATCCAAGGATGGAAGATTAGGTAACGGTTTTGGTTGAGGCTCCGATTCATCAAAACTAGGAACTTCCATAGAACTAAAAGAAAGGTCATTACTACAAGTATTCAAACCTATTTCTTTTAGTTGTGTTTGGTCCAAGGGTTCAACCTCTATTGCGGTTCCTATAATCTCTTCAACTTCTTCCGGGTAGGTCACAGGTGGTGTGTGTGCCTCCAATGATGGTAGGACTTGTGGGGTACTTGGTGGGTGATGAGACGAAAAATGTTACGTTTTTAGGGGTCATTTTGAATCCTAAGTCGTATGTTTTTGGTTTGGATTTCACCCAAAGTCGTTTCTTTTCTCATTTTAGGTACTTTTGAAGGGAAAATCACAAAAGAAGCATTTTCGGGAGTTTTCGGAGTGAAAAAGTGCGGAAAACAACAAAAACTCAAAAGACCTTGAAGATCACAGAAGGTGACGCCGTCACACTCTAAATAGTGACGCCGTCAGGAACAAGTGAAGTTCAGAAGTGGAAAAAAGACTCGTGACGATCCAGAGAGTTCGTAGTGTAAATTGTGACGCCGTCAACCAAGGCCGTCAGATCTGGAACCAGCAATTATGACCACGTCAATCAAGGCCGTCAGGAAACCCTAATCGCCGAGCTGACGACGTCACCTATTGGGCTGACGCCGTCAGCCCGCGTTTTCTATATATATAGAACGTTTTTATTTATTTTGTGATGAATTTTGGAGGAATTTTTTTGGTTGAAGGTGGGATCAGGTGATTATTACACCTTCATGAATGGCGATGGTAATTGGTTTATTTCTGAACACAAGCACTTGAGAATGAGATAGACTAAAGAGGATCCTAGAAAAATATAAACAAAATCTCACTAGAATGGAGTCTAGTGAGTAGTTCCTACTAATGAAGTAATAATCTAACCTAAACATTTATTTAACTACTTCCGGCATGCGCTGAGTAAATACTTGATGCGCGTGGTATGCATACACTCTGCACTAATTCGTTTATCTCTTCGATTGGGTTTTTCTGTGTTAGTTTTTTGTTATATCTCTATTAGGCAGTTTTGTATCTTTGTACTTCGATTTTGTTTGTATTTTAGTTTTTTATAGTTTGGCTCATGTGATCGGTGGTATTTTTTGATTCTGTTCTCTTTTTTTTCTTTTTTTTTTTTTTTCTTTGCAGGGAATTTATTGTTGTTTTGTTAGGTCTATTATAGTGTTTATCTTAACTTATGTCTTAGGGTTGATATTGTGATAATTCTTTTTTATTTTTATTATTTTTTTTTATTTGAATATGCATTATATATCTCTGGTTTTTTGGAGGATATGTGTAATTTTTATTTTGCTTATGTTATCTAACCAATGTTTATTCATTATTTTTTTATTTTTTTTTTTTTTGTTTTTTTCTATACTTTTATTTTATTTTTTTTTTATTTTTTGGTTTTGAGAAGAATCTATTGGTGGTAGATTAGTTGTTTTCTTAGAATTTCATTTACTCTCTAGACTATCTTTTACGATGTATATTTTTATGCATGTGAGTTTTGCGTGGAGATGGGTGTATTCCTAACAATCATATGGATGTTTGCTCATTCCTAACTCTAATAAATTCCTACTCTACTTCTATTGACTGTATACTGTAAGTCACTATTCTTATTTTGCTCACTGATATGTCATACTCATTTGCTATGATTCTACTCTTATTAAAATCTGATAATTCGCATCATAATTTGATTCCTTTCTTATGATGTTACGTATAGGAGGTTAGCCAATTTCTCAAGTCTAACGTAGATGAACATCACCAAACACAATCACAACTACAACATCACATGAGAATCAATAGTTAGGTTTGCATTAGAATCTAAGCAAACACAAATAAATTAGCTATCAGTTGAAGAAGAAAGCACAAGCCATATATCACACAACATAAGACATATTGTATGAATAAAAGACTTATCTTGGTAAACATGAAAGTTAGGGGGTTACGAGATACCCTCTAAGTCTGTAATACACGTACCAGGTTTAACCTAAAGTCTCCACTCCAG
>LBNU01039110.1:3624-23526 GCA_014162995.1 Artemisia annua
TATCAACCATAATTTGAATAATGAATTGATACAATATCAAGTCCTTTCTTGACCCTCACAAACACTCATTTAAAATAAATAGACATTTTAATAGTGTGTTCCATTAATCCTAAGATTATTTATGAGTGAGGTTAGTGAACGATTGAAAGTTGACTTATTACTTCATGATTGTTATATGTTTTGTTTATGTGAAAGACTATTCATTGTTACGTATAATGAACACACTTAGATTTTGAAAATACTTTTTCTTCTATATAACTACTAATGTTTTAAAATAATCCAATTTCTCTTATTTAAACAACCTAAGGTAAAACATGGTGATTTGTTGAAAATGTTTAAGTGTGTTGTTGAGAATAGGTTAAATTGTTTGAAATATTTAGGTGACTAAATTTAACTCATTTACAAGATGTTCGAGTAACATTAAGCCATCTATACCTATATGCAATGCAAGCATATTATAACAATCCTAACGCAAGAAATCTAGCATAAGATCTAGTTAAGTATAAACCGGAAAATTAGCTATAAACCAATAGAGCACATATTCATAGATATACAATTAGCTAAAATTAAAATAGCAACGATTATCTAATATACTCTATTAACAAAATAAAATCACAAAGAAGTTAACATAAAACACTTGTCGTCGTTTTGTGTATTATATACACTAATGTTTACTTAGCTCGATTTTATGTGAAAATAAAATAGTTTCCTCCCCATTCTATAATTTAATTAAGATCAATATTTTGAAAACATAAATACTTAATTTTTCAAAAGTATATCAACTAGGAATGCCCAACTTGAAGGAAAAGGTAAAACAAAAGTTTTACGTTAAAACGAAACACAAAATTTTGACCACCGTATAGTATTTTGAATTTCTTACTTATTTAAGTTTGTAATGGTTACTTGTAAGTATTTTTAAATGAAAGTAGACTCGATTACCTTTAAAACGCCAGGTGGCACGGCTTCTACGGAGTTACGGTTAATTTTATATGATTTTTCAAAGTTTCTGAAAATCTGTCAAACAGACAGGCGGACCCCTTAATTTTAAGGGGGCCGCCCAGTATTTAAGGGGGCCGCCCAGACAATTAAGGGGGCCGTCCATCTGGTAATCAAAATTTTATTTTTTTTTTGTAAAAAAATTGTTTTCTGACTTTGCAGAAAGATGTGTAACTTCCTGATTTTTGATACCGAACATATAACACCTATTTTAAGCATAATATTATTTTGAGCTAGTATAATTAGTGTATATAACATCAAAACTAATACAAGTTAATCAACAAAACACTTTTCATATTTAATCCTCCTTAATAGATAATTTGATACATGGATCGTACTCAATTTTTAAAACCATTTGTTTTGAAAATTAGAGCGATGTGGCTCTTGATACCAATTGTGAAAAACTTGAAGGGGGGTTGAATAGTTTTGCCTCCTTTTTTTAATTTGTAAAATGTTTGTTTCAAAAACAGCCACAAGGGAGTTTGTTGACATAGTGAAGAAAACTCTCGAGTAGGTGACTCGGGGAGTGGAGTAGGGCAACGCAAGGTGTCCTCTCATGTACAATGCCAGAGAAGACCACTAATATTAATTCCCCATCAGCGTGTTCACCCGGAATTTTGCACTCTTCTCCTACTCTCTTATATCTTCCACTTAACATTTTATTCCTATAGCTATTCTCTATATACTCCATACATAGACCAAGCCATTGTCATATATTAGTCCATAATGTCCTGTGCTTAATAACCATTCAACTACATCACAACCCAAAAGTTTTGATGTTTGTTATTATTTATCTATTCAGAATCACTCTACTCATGACACCACGTTTGTATCCATGACTTAGTCTAACTCATGGATTGTAATAAAGATAATTATATCAATGCCAATTGCTCCTCACATGTGACCTTAAGACTCTATTCTAACCACTCCTTTTCTCATGTCCTACGCTTAATTAATCGGAATTAGAAATTGAATAAAAGATACGTATCTAATCATCCAATGACTAATGACAAAATGAACCACATTACAGATAAAAAAACTTTCGCTACTAGAAAACAATGACAACACTAAACCCCAAGGCGACTATTCTCTCCACATACAAAATATCCAACTCTATTTTCTCCTTATGCACAAAACAATACTCAAAGTCAGCACAAATTGGTAACCAAAATTTAAAACATTGGTGAAATCAATAAAGATCATACCGTTTGCTTTCATACACCACACAATTTCCCACGAGACCCGGTTTCACCCTCCTCATTACACATGTTCCTATTTCATAATAGACGTTGGATGCCCTACTTCCTAATTGACCATAGACATAATTGAACAAAACTATTTCTTACTAACAATTAAAAAAATTGATGGGCATAGAAGTACTACTTCCATTTTGACCCCACATCTAGTAACATGTTTTCTCAAATATTCAGGACTACTTATAAAGAGACCACGGCGCTTCTAGTGAATTTTAATTTCAAACATTTTAATATTTTCTTGTATTTTTTTAGAATTAGGAGGGGTGCTAGTTAAGCGCATTTACTATATAATTGCAGAGAGAACTGATTGTACACCATAGATATTTTGTAATATTGAAACTATGAATTTATACCTTCCTTGTATGTCGATGAATATGATAAATGACAAAATAAGTGTTTTGTATGAATATATATGTACCCTTGTATTCAGCTTTGATGATTTTATAGGTTTGTTGAATATACAATGTTGTCAATAATGTGTATAATATCACCTACTACCACAGGCTTCTAAAATAATTAGGTTCTAAAAATCCAATTGCTTAAAAGTATACGTGTCTTTGGTAACTACCATTTAGAAGATTCTGCGGACCAATATCTAACGAAATCAGAGAAGTTATCACAGTCTGGGCGCAGAAGGCAGGAGAAATAAGCATCCGCTACTAACTCTTCTTTTGTTTTGACAAAAGAAGTATATCGAAACTTTAACTTAAAATAAAATGATTTTCGTCAATTAAGGTAAAACAAGTTAAATATAAGCGTTTTAAAATTTACGCTAAAATTAGTATTTACTTAAAAACGAATTTATGTTTTTGGTCATCACAAAAAGGGGAGATTGTAATAAAATACGCCTAAAACCCCGTTATTTATTTTTACAATCTTTGCTATTGTTAGACAAAGTCTAACTTTAGTTTTGGTAAACATATCTAGTTTAAAGTCTTGCATAATCATTACTTTTCTACATTTACATTCACAACAATTTTCATATACAACACCAACTTTCATATTCTTACTAGAATCCACATCCCATTTAATGGTAATCTTTGCAATTAAAAACATGTTTGTTTGACCAACCATAATTTTCTTACACAAAGTTGTTTGGCTAGCATTAACTTGATGTGACCTGTTGGTGTACACATTAAGTTGTCTTTGTTTACATGCATAATTATGTTACATCAATCAATGGTATTATGGCATTCACAATACTCAATAACTTATGGCAGGTGTGTTTTGACTATCCATACCTTATTCTACAAGTATGTTATGACAATGTAATAAGTTGAGTGACTTAAGGTGTTTGGAACTATGGCAAGTTCAATTGTCAGATCTGGCGAACCCTGGGGTACACGGCGGAACCCTTGTGAGGGGTTCCGCGGATCCCAGGACAAAAAGAATTGCCATAAACCCAAACCATTTGCTACATTTTCTTTATCACTTCTCATCATTTTTTCACGCCCTACCTAACTACTCAGATTATCATTCAATCCTAACCCTACATTCATTGTGTGAAGTTTCTATTGTACGGCAATAGAATTTCACAAACCATTCTCTAGTTCAAGCTTCAAACAAGAAGTCAAGTCTAATAATAAGCATTGGTAGACGTCTTTATCCTAATGCTCATATCATTGTGTTTTATAGGTTGATGGTTAGTATTTGTGCTTAGAAAAAAAGTGTAAAGGGAGTTGTTTCACCCTTGGAGAACTATCGGGAGGGTACCTTGGTAAGAACTCGACATTACTAGGTCGAAAACGTGTAATAATGCGACGTTAATTCTCGCCGATAAAGAGCTGTTGATAGTGCTTGAACTCTCGAATTGATACGGGGCTGTAGTAGGGCAAGACAAAAGAGGCTGAGCGAACAATAAACTATCGTGTTGATTGTTGTTCTTCTTTAATCTTGCATATATTATATTCTTGTAAAATATTGATACAATATCAAGATCTTTCTTGACCCTCACAAACACTCATTTAAAATAAATAGACATTTTAATAGTGTGTTCCATTAATCCTAAGATTATTTATGAGTGAGGTTAGTGAACGATTGAAAGTTGACTTATTACTTCATGATTGTTATATGTTTTGTTTATGTGAAAGACTATTCATTGTTACGTATAATGAACACACTTAGATTTTGAAAATACTTTTTCTTCTATATAACTACTAATGTTTTAAAATGATCCAATTTCTCTTATTTAAACAACCTAAGGTAAAACATGGTGATTTGTTGAAAATGTTTAAGTGTGTTGTTGAGAATAGGTTAAATTGTTTGAAATATTTAGGTGACTAAATTTAACTCATTTACAAGATGTTTGAGTAACATTAAGCCATCTATACCTATATGCAATGCAAGCATATTATAACAATCCTAACGCAAGAAATCTAGCATAAAATCTAGTTAAGTATAAACCGGAAAATTAGCTATAAACCAATAGAGCACATATTCATAGATACAATTAGCTAAAATTCAAATAGCAACGATTATCTACAAAATAAAATCACAAAGAAGTTCACATAAAACACTTGTCGTCGTTTTGTGTATTATATACACCAATGTTTACTTAGCTCGATTTTATGTGAAAATAAAATAGTTTCCTCCCCATTCTATAATTTAATTAAGATCAATATTTTGAAAACATAAATACTTAATTTTTCAAAAGTATATCAACTAGGAATGCCCAACTTGAAGGAAAAGGTAAAACAAAAGTTTTACGTTAAAACGAAACACAAAATTTTGACCACCGTATAGTATTTTGAATTTCTTACTTATTTAAGTTTGTAATAGTTACTTGTAAGTATTTTTAAATGAAAGTAGACTCAATTACCTTTAAAACGCTGGGTGGCACGGCTTCTACGGAGTTACGGTTAATTTTATATGATTTTTCAAAGTTTCTGAAAATCTGTCAAACAGACAGGCGGACCCCTTAATTTTAAGGGGGCCGCCCAGTATTTAAGGGGGCCGCCCAGACAATTAAGGGGGCCGCCCAGTATTTAAGGGGGCCGCCCAGACAATTAAGGGGGCCGCCCATCTGGTAATCAAAATTTTATTTTTTTGTAAAAAAATTGTTTTCTGACTTTGCAGAAAGATGTGTAACTTCCTGATTTTTGATACCGAACATATAACACCTATTTTAAGCATAATATTATTTTGAGCTAGTATAATTAGTGTATATAACATCAAAACTAATACAAGTTAATCAACAAAACACTTTTCATATTTAATCCTCCTTAATAGATAATTTGATACATGGATCGTACTCAATTTTTAAAACCATTTGTTTTGAAAATTAGAGCGACGTGGCTCTTGATACCAATTGTGGAAAACTTGAAGGGGGGTTGAATAGTTTTGCCCCCTTTTTTTAATTTGTAAAATGTTTGTTTCAAAATCTTCAATTAGAGTTTATTATGAAAACAATATATATAATCAATATGATCAATTATATATGTGTACTTTTGAGTTTGTTTTCAAAACTTAGTTTTATGAATAGAGCTTGGTTGATCTTTATGTGAATATGTTTTCCTTTTAAAATCTTAAAACGTTTTGTATCAAATTACCGATTAAGTTAAACTCAACATGAGAAGTGTGAATAATGCATCTAAGTCCATTAGACCATATCAAATAATTATTCATCCTATAGCAATATTAACTTATATCTATCACATTCAACATCAAAACAATATAAGCAACAAACAACACATATATGCAAGCATAGATATAAAGCGATAGATGCAAGAATAAATGTAAAGAGATAAGAGAAAGAAGATGCAAACCGGACACGATGATTTATAGTGGTTCGGCTACAAGGACACCTTCCTTGCCCTACTCCACTCCCCGAGTCACCTACTTGAGAGTTTTCTTCACTACTCAACAAGCTCCCTTTTGGCGGAGAAAACCATACACAACTTTCGCTTACACCAATTAACGACACTAAGCTAAATGTCGGGTTCTAATAGTAGCTAGAACCAATCTCACGACACGACTTCGATCACTACACAACTTCTACATGACTTCACGACTTCTTCACGATTTCACAACTTCACAACATCTTCACTACTTCACAACTTCATGACTTCTTCACTACTTCACACCTTCATGACTTCTTCACTACTTCACAACTTCATGACTGCATGACTCACTACTAAGTAAGATCATATTGATCTACTTATTACATATACTTACACAACTTGTTTCAACAACTTCACATTAATACTAACTAGACTCTAATACTTCTTTGACTTGATGATAAGAAGTATTCTTCTCTTGCACTTTGAATGGTAGATGATTGGATCACTTGAAACAAAGATTAATAATCTTATGATCAAAGGGTTTTAGAAGATGTTTAGAGAGATTTAGATCTGAAAAATTTTGTGCAAAAAGGTGAGAAAAATACCAAGTTTGAGGTGGTATTTATAGGAGAAAATTTCTGACAGAATCTGACAGGGGAGCGTGGCCGGCCCCCTTAATTCATGGCCGGCCCCCTTAAAATTAAGGGGGCCGCCCCTTATAATTAAGGGGGCCGCCCAGCTGTAACGGCCAGATTTTCTGTCTTTTAGTGGGGAAAGTTTATTTGGTGAAAAACTAACTGATTTTGGTTAAAAATTTGAATTCATATATTTAGTATGATTTAAACATTTTCCTTTATTACCAAAAGTGTTTTTCAAAAATATATAATATGTTTATATTATTTTATAACATTTTCTTTTAATTAAAACATTTCCCTTTAATTACCAAAAGTGTTTTTCTAAAATATATAAAATGTTTATAACATTTTATAAAATTTGTAATGTCTAAATAAAAATCCCTTTGATCATAAAATGTATTAGACATTTGTTTATACATACCTTAAGTGATTGTTGAAGCATACTCGAGACGTTGAGATGTCGAGAGACGTTGACGTATGAATGCATAGATGATTTGTGATCACAAGTAACTTAAACACTTTACGTTATGTGTTGTAACTTACATCTTTGTCATCATCAAAACATGAAGAGGATGTTTAGATTAAATATCGTAATATAAATATCGTAATATTTATGCCAACAAAGGTCGTTCCTGAATCAGATACCCCTGAGAGGGCTTACAAGATCTACCTAAGTAGTTCAACGATTAGGTGAGTCGCTGGAGTTCACTCCACGACTGTAGACCGTTGTGAAACCGCCGTGATCACTAAGCATATCCATAAGGAATTACCAAAGTGACCTGCTTTCAGGGCTGTTTGATGTTGACCCTGGCAAGAATTTCCATTCAATCACTAAGAATTACATTTGTAACTTCCCTCATAAATGTTCTGGCAGATTGCTAAGATCTGTGTAGGACTCATAAGTTTACACCTGGTGTCCTTAATGTTGAACAACTGGTGTAGAAGTAACACGTGTTCCTATGAGATCTTTTGATGCATCTCGTGGCTCTAGACTCGATAGGTGCAATATTTGGTAGTCGGAGATTGGAGGGTGTCTCCTATTTCAATATCAACATAGCTCGTAATGAGCGGTCGATAGATTATGCAGGGTTCCCCGTGAGAATGAAACAAGTCCTTTTGAGAGAATATGAGTGGCTAGAAGGTTTAGTGCAGTGCGTCACTAGGTCCATGACGTCTTGTCTTCAATACTGGTGTTACCTTAGAAACCACCAGTAGCATATGAATTGAATCCGGTTTCTGCCCTAAGGATGAATAATTAGAGGGCTATTTCTTTTCACCCTTTCTCATTACATTTCTTTTTAATTCTTCAACCCCTTCTTTCTCCTTTCTCATATTACTCCTTTTTTTCATAATCATACCTAAGACCTTTCTAATACTAACTTTTCGGTATTGTCCTTGGGTAGATCTCTCCGGCTCTGGCGGATCATAGGACGGTTTTCCTAACCTTAGCCACCTTATAACTTCATGACTATCCTATGTTGCTGTTAACCAAATATTTGAAAAATATCTCAAAGTGTTTATGATTAAGAAACACGTTTTGCTAACACTTGAGAGTTTTATACTTTTCAAATACTCCCCTTTAACATGTGCTCAGATGATTTTAGTATAAATTTGCACATGTTGGGTAGAGTTTGCACTTTTGAATTGATCCACCTTCAGTGAACAAGACCCATTCGAGACACGTTTACATCACTAGTTGGACTAGCTTGAAATTATTACTCGTCCTGATCATGTTCACAAAAGGTTTCTCGAAACAGTACATTCTACTTGGACAAAGTCCTTTCGATTCACGACAGTTTTTGTCAATTCATTGGTGAAGTCTGAGTCGCGCTCACATGAGATGCCATATCCTTTTGTCACCACAAACCATTTGCCCCCCCCCCCAATATATGCATTGATATACAAAATAGTTTAGAATATATGGGAGAGCTTACATATAAGTCCAAGATATCACATTATTATCAGATTTCATATTTAAATCACATTCTCTCTCCCGATCAAAAATTTCAAACCTTTTGAGATTTGTGATCCCAATTGATTTAAATAAGTTTAGAAAACATGGGAAAAAATGTGGCCAAGTTTAGCATGTGCTGATAATGGAACGATACAATGATCCCCCTCAATCAATGAGGGAGAATGTTAGTGTCAATTATGATGAGTTTATAAATGATTTGGAGTTTAACGAGAAACTCATGAAAAATTCATACTCTGACACTTAACATTTGATATTACACTACTTAGGAATGTACAAGATAACACTTATGACACAACCGATGTTGACCTTTTTGCCTCTCTGAGGGAGTCAGTAGTCAACATCAATTACCCATCTACCAACAAAACTTTCCAAATATTGTAGATCCCCACTTGGCGAGACCTGAAATAGTAATGCTTTGTTGAAGTGAAGGTGGTGGTGGTGGTGGTGGTGGTGGTGAAAGTGTTGTTGTTGTTGTTGTTGCTGCCGTTGTTGTTGTTGTGGTGAATTCAGAGCCAGTCAGTAGAATTTGAACATCAAATCAAATGGTTAGAGCGGGAGCAGGCACATTCATATCGGCAATGGAATCTGCATAAGAACATCAACACATATATACATACATACATACAGATTCACTCTTCATTAACCGCTACCACGTAGTAGCTTGCCTACTCATAATACCATATTCATATTATGATCAAACCACATTCAAGCAACTCATCAAAACGCTACCTAGCATGAAGAGCAACTAGCAATCATGAACATTCATTGCAAGCCTCTATCAGAAAAAGCAGCAATCACTAACATGGCAATTCACACATATTTCAACTTTCAAATCAGGAGCTTAGGAACAAGATTCTAACCGGATAACTACATACCTAAGCAAATGCTGAGAACACGAGCACATAATCAACAACAGTTGAACAATTATCGGGTAACATCATACGATACACATTCAATCAGATTATACAAATGCCAGAGGAGTATACAAGAACATCAAATACAATGGTTTTCTAACTTCTTTTAGATTTTTTGAGTTTTAAAGTATTTAGGGGATTAAACGAGAATTCCAAAGTGACACCAATGGACCTTTTAGTTACATAAAGCTAGGAAACTATAAGCAAAGTGCACATAATGCCCTAATCTTTCTAATAATTAACACATTTGGCCATTTGAGATAAAGCTTAGTAAGTTCCTCTTCAATTAATACCCGATTAACTACAAAACCTTTTCTAACAAGTATAAGTTAACTAAGAAACCCGGTTGATGATATAAAATTTAAAATCACTCTCCCCCTCAATCAATGATCCGTATTCTAGTTAAAGAGATGTATTCATTGATTGAGTGACAAATTTTTATGAACAATCCAGGACTGAAAGTATTTCAAACAACTCGTTACCACCTGTGTCTCACAAATAATTTTCAGAAGAATCATAGAAGGAAAATTATTTGTATACAAAGAAGACTTCTCTTCTTAATCAAGAATTAATGCACTGAAATGTACATTAGATCGAGGGTGCACGGATGTAAAGTAATCTATGCCCGGGTGAACTTCACCCGTTGTTAGGAACAACCGCCTTTTTAGCGACGTGTTTTCCTCATTTTGATAACCGGGTTGCTATCTGAAGTAATAGCAAGCCATTAAGGCATGTTTTGAAAAACTTTTTGAACTTCTGTTCGAACTTCATTTAAAGACCCGTTTCAATATTTAATGACATTTCTAGGGCCGTAAATGTTATCGATGCCAGAAGACATGCCTTAACAAAAAAACTATTTTTGGTATTTTCTATTTTTCTGATTTTTATGGATTTTTGTAGGTTTTAAATTTTTCTATTTACATCATGGTATAAGCTATGTACAAAATAAGTTATTTAATTTAAAAAGATGTTGACAAGAATACCAAAAGGAGGATACGTTCAGTACGTTGTAGAACTCTGTAGTCAACATCTCTTAAACTTTCACACCAAAGCTTTCGAGGCTCCTGAATAATCGTCTGAACTTGATCCTTCTCGAAGTGATACTTTGGTAGCTTCCCCCCAAACCGACAATCATCTTCTTGAGACCACTTCCCCCAAGTAGTTGAAGTTATGCAAACAGTCTCATTGTATAAGCTCAAAGACCCGAAGAAAACGATGACACCAAAGTAACAAGATGAAAAATGGATCATCTGTGCGGTTATCAATCCCGGAATAAATGATTAAGCCCGATCACATGACCCTGTTGTGTGTCCCCGATGTACACATTACTCTGCGGTTTTGAGCAGTTGTCTATTTGAGGGAACAAGATATCAACATCTTCATTTCACCAAATGCATTCCAGTTATCTTACATATAGCAACTCAGTCCATATTGTACACATGTATCCATCATAAGTCGAAACGGTAAGACCAAAGTAACAGGTTGAAGCACTGATCATCTCTGCGGATATCAACTCCGAAATAAATGATTAAGCTCGTTCACGTGAACCTGTTGTGCGTCCCTAATGTACACATATCTCTCCCCTGATGGTTGCGATCTCATCGGAATCACCATAACATTGTGTACATGAAGCATTAACCAGAAGCACTTTACCATAAATCATATCAGCACGTACTAAGATGTCGATAAGCAATAACATCTCACGCTCCAAAATATTCTTCTCATATTTCTTCCCACTGAAAGCTGAAGTAATACGTACCATAAGTATCAAGAGAACACTTCCCCCAAGTAGTTGGAATAATACACCAAAAGCCACGAGTAACACACTGATCTTCTCTGCGGTTATGACATTTGTCTTCCCGGAATGACTTCAATTAAGAAGAAGTATAAAGTTCATTACGTGTACTCGTTGTATGTTCAGATGTATGTCTCCTTCCCCCTTGCTGGTTTTGATACCTCAGAATCAGAAACACATTATAGGCACATCTACTTGAAATCTTGTGAGAAGAACTAAATTGGCTTAAATGTATCTGGTGAGAATCAACTGCTACAGAAACTCTCTCTGACTATCTTTACCAACTTCATGTAGGCTATTTGAAGTGACCACTGATGAAGTAAACCCGATATACCAAACTTGAAGATGAAGTCAACTTCCCCGTTTTGTGACTTAAGCTTGCACTAATGTTGGAAGAACGGTGTAGAGAATTTATGCTCCAAGCAAATCTCTAACTACCCAATACTCAATCAAAGTGTGAGACATTAACACCTCTTGCGATTATCCACAACGTCATAGGCGTGTGACACTGAGTACTACAACGTAACTCCTTAAAGTGATAGTTAACCAGGTCTTCGACCATCTACCCCGACTGCTGGTAACTAGATAAACCAAGTCTTCAACTTAAATCTTAATCACGAGCAAGTTATCATTGAAAGTCATGCATCCAACCAACCCCGACTTCAAGATAAAATAAGATCACGCCTTTGTGAAAGTCAACTTCAATCTCAAATAAGGGATACCAAATAAAATCCGTGATCACTTGACATTCCATGTCCAAATTCTTAGCCGTTTTGACGTTTTAGCCGACATTTTCCATTATGTTCTTGTGGTTGATTTACAGAGTACACATTGGAGGGAACACAATCCGTGATTTTAGAACCAAAGAACGTATCATTATTCATGTGTGCAACTTCAATATCATTAGAGTCATCATCAACACCATGAGGAATAACTGGAGATTGGATTTCTTAAGTAGTCTGAGTAATAATTCTAGATGGTGCATCTTGATCAATGGAGATTGAAGAAGGTGGACCAGTTAAGTCAGCAGGAACCGGAGCAAGAGCTTCAGGAACTAGATGATCAACATTCGTTGGAGGTTGGAAGTATTCATCAAACATAAATCCCATTCATCCTTAATAAGTGGAACATTAGGTGTTGGAGGAGAGTCGTATAACCATTCTTCAAACATCAATCAACATGTAGCATTACTCACACTTCTCCCCCTCAAAAATGGCATATGAGAATGCCATTTTTGATTGAACAAGTGAATAAGAATATGATCAAAGGTAAGTAGATCCACTTGATGACTGAACGAACATGGAGAAAACATGAAACATGTTGATGAAAATGGTCATAAACAAGAAGATTTCTCTTCTTCCGAAGATAAGGTGCACTGAAGCATACACCTTTCTTTTTTTGAGAAACGGGGCCTGAAGAGTTTTCAGTAGACGCCATAGTTGTTGAAGACCGAGGCCTGAACTGATGTGAACAGACGTCATAGTCGATGAAGAACGAGGCTTAAACCGTTGTGTTCAAACGTCATTTGCACACATACATCAACATTGATTTCTAGACCTCCTGAAGAAGGAGATATGCTTGCTTTAGGCTTCCAGACTTTGAGTCTTCTCATGTAGTAAATGATCGATGTACCTGCAACTGAGTAAGGACTACCTGCACTAACATTACAAACTTGATTGCATATGTATGGGTTAGTGACATCAGTATCAAAACCCTTGGGGGTTTCACGGTCAACCATGGTTTTGCCATCGGTAAGCAGCTTTCCAGTCAGTATCCACTTAAGTCTGACGTCCTTAAAAATTCTACCAGTTGGTATCCACTTATGGCAAGGTCTAGGATTGTTAAGTTTCTTATGCATAGTGGAAGACTTATAGTGATTCCTATTCTCCAAAGAATTAGCAATTTATGTCTACCTAGGAGAAGTTTTAGGTTTGTTTTGCTTCTTATGCATTGTAGATAACTTACTATAAATCCTAGACTTAACAGGTTGAACCATAGCAATGTTCCTCAATAAACCAGGTGGCATCATACGAGGTTGTGAGCCTAAGATTCCATCCTTATTAAGTAGTGCCCTTTTCCTAGCCTTTTCTAGATCAGAGTTCTTGTACAAGTCATGTATATCATAAGAATTTTGAATCTTAATGCTCGGTTTTGACACTGTTTTCAAACTAATCCTAGAGGAGCTATGAGTAGGAGTGGCTACATGTTAAGGTTTAACATAACTAGAAGCAGTTATCTTAGGCAAATAATGTGGAGTGGCTGGTTTTGTAAAAACTTGTTCCGCATCAACTTGGGAGGCAAACCGTGTTTTTGAAAATTTTGGTCGTTTAGATCTAAATGCAGTCAGTTATCTAACAACTGATTGGTTTCTATTCGATTGTGAAACTGGTTTCCCCAAGATTGATGGTTTTGCAAACTTAGTGTTTACACTATTCCCTGTTACTTTTCTTAGCTTGTTCTTTAAAGCAGTGATTGTGAAACTCTTGTCTAGAAGTTGAGCTTTGAGTTCATCATTTTTGACCATCAAAGAGTCTGTTTGTTCTAACGTCTTAGTTCTAGTTTCTTTGACTGGGTCACTTAGTTCATTGTGATGCCTTTTCAAACTCTCATTTTCATCAAGTAATTTAGCCACTTTATGTTTCATTTCAATATTTCTAGTTGCAGTAACATCACTGTCATGTTTAGCCTTAACTTCATTATACATATCACACATCTCAGTAATACGTTTTTTCAGGTTGTTGATTGTTAAGTTGTTGGCTTCTAGCTAAGCTTTCAAATCATTAATCATAAAAAATTCACGAAAATCAGAAAGTTTCGGATTTTTACATGGTTGGTTAGTTTGAAAACTTTCTTCCTTTTGGTGCATTGCGATTTCAAGTGAAATACAATGTTTTTCAAGTTGTGAAAATCTGTTTGAAAGTTCATTAAACACCCTTTTATCAACCATATCATTTGATTTAGAAGGCTCAGCTGTAACCAAATAACTTGACTCATCACCATGTTCCCCCTTTATGATCCATATTTGTTGAATCAGACATGGTATCACTTTTAGTCTTTTCCAACAGATATGTGTCATAAGTGCGCATAACTTGATCAGTATGCAGTCGTTCATTAGGAAGCACATTGTGTTGATCATAACATGTACCTCGGCAGATGAAACTTGGTCATTTTCTGGTCTATGATCTGTATCCGCTGCAAGTGTGGAATGCATCCCAGAACTGTCGTTTGTATCCTGCTTATCAACCATAGTGTCACTGCATTGTTGATGCTGTGCTCTTTCATTAGTGAATTCCTTGACATTACTCATGAGTTGGAGTAATGTGACTCTGAACGTGTCAACCTCGATTCCAGTGTAATTAGCAAAACACTTATTCGTCACTTGACTGTCATAATCATATTCCTCAGTGAATTGCGAATCAAAGAACACTTGGAGTTAGTTGTTGATCACACAGAAGGCAGCCATGGATCTATCTTCAGAAAATTCTCCTTTGTCAAGTTGTTGTTGAAGTTGATCTAAGTACAAAATCATCTTGACTGAGAAGGTCTCAACATCTTGACTAAAGAGTGTTGCGAATGCACGTCTGTATCCTCCTAAGTATCCAGGTTGTTCAAAGAGAACCTTGAGATGTGAATGAAGTAATCGAAAACATTCAATGCAACTATCCTTTGCATTATCGGGCAATTTAAGTGGCTGATGAACCTCTTTCACTTGAGAATTTGAGCACGATGATTCCATAGTAGCATTATCAGAATTTGACATGCACGGGATTTTACAATTCTATGATTTAAACCGATAGATTCTGTTGGGAATAAAGCTAACAGTTACCACTGATAAGCTTATGGAAGACACTGCTGAAGAATGCACTAGCAGTGGAAACACATTACCACTGCTAGTACATATTATTACCACTGCTGTTAGGATAACTGTTATGTATTCGAATATAGAAAAGATCTTCATGTATATTCTATTTTATTAGTTTATCTTTATCTTGTAAAGGACTCCTTGTGCTATAAAAGGAGGTTCTAGGTCATTGTTATAGGTACGTATCAACATTAGAAAGCTTCAAGGTGTAACCCTAGTGATAGCTAAGATCACTCGTATTATTCTAAATAATATTGAAGCTTTGGTGTTAAACTTACAACTGTTCTCACTTGCATTACATCATACAATAAACATTCTAAGTATTGTTAAGTATATTCCGCGTGCTTAATAATATAACTCAAAGTATCACTCTAACACAAGGCGTGTGTTTAGATCCTACAAGTGGTATCAGAGCCAGGTTTCTGATACTTTGATTTAGAAGATCCAAGGAATTAAAGCTTAACCAATTCACTCAGATCCATGGAGATGGAAAACAACCAGTCCAACTCTGTCCCAAGACTTCCTAAACTTAAACTCAATGAGTTTGAGATGTGGAGGATTATGATAGAACAATATTTTCTCATGACAGACTATGCTTTGTGGGAAATCATCTTAAATGGTGATTCCTTCAAGCCTTAGAAAAAGACTGAGAAGATAGGTGACAAAGAGGTAGTAACAGTTTCTGTGCCTACTACAACAGATGAAAGAACTCAGAAGAAGAATGACCTGAAGGCCAGAAGTTCGTTGCTCATGACTCTTCCAAAAGATCAAATAATTGCTTTCACCAAGTACAAAACTGCAAAAGAACTTTTTGAAGAGATCTGTTCAGTGTTTGGTGGCAATGATGCTACTAAGAAGACTCAAAAGACATTGTTGAAGCAAAGCTATGAAAACTTTTCTGCTTCAAGCAACGAATCTCTTGACAGCATCTTCACCAAACTACAGAAAATTGTCACTCAATTGACTCTGTTTGGAATTGAGGTAGAAAAGGAAGACCTCAACTTGAAGTTTCTAAGAAGTTTACCTGCTGAGTTTCATACCAATGTTACAGTCTGGGAAAACAAACCTGAGATTGAAACGATGAAGCTCAATGATTTATACAATAACTTCAAACTGATTGAGCAAAGATTGAAGAAGGCAGGAAAGCTTGGTTCAAGCTCTAGCAGCTTGGCATTGATGTCAAATTCAATTGACAATGATGACAGTGAAGATGAAAGTGATGATGACTTTGCCACAGCTGGTTCAACAGTTTCCACTGGTAATGCTCTTGTTACCACTGCAGGTTCAAAGAAGAAGGTTGATAGTATTGGAGATCCAACCTTTTATGCCTTTATCTCCACTCAAGTTAATGGCTCTATATTGACTCATGAAGACATAGAGCAAATTGATGATGATGACTTGGAGGAAATGGACATAAAATGGCAGATAGCTTTTCTTAGCATGAGAGCTAGGAAGTTTTACAAGAAGACTGGCAAGCCAATCCACATCAATGGAAGTGAAACTGCAGGATTTGATAAGAAGAAAGTAGAGTGTTTCAACTGTCACAAGTTGGGACATTTTGCTAGGGAATGCAGGAGACCAAGGAAGCAGGATAACAGATCCACTTGGTACAAGCAAAAGAAAGAGCCAACAGTGGAAGAACCAAAGGCAATGCTGGCAATTGATGGTGTGAGCTATGATTGGAGTTTCATGGCTGATGATGAAGAGGAAAAACCTTCAGATGCTGCTTTCATTACTACAGAACATGCTCTCATGGCCTTCTCTGACTATGAGGTACAAAACTTTGAAAGTTGTTCTAAAACATGTAGGGTGACAGACTATGCTTTGTGGGAAATCATCATAAATGGTGATTCCTTCAAGCCTGAGAAAAAGACTGAGAAGATAGGTGACAAAGAGGTAGTAACAGTTTCTGTGCCTACTACAACAGATGAAAGAACTCAGAAGAAGAATGACCTGAAGGCCAGAAGTTCATTGCTCATGACTCTTCCAAAAGATCAAATAATTGCTTTCACCAAGTACAAAACTGCAAAAGAACTTTTTGAAGAGATCTGCTCAGTGTTT
Source organism: Artemisia annua (assembly GCA_014162995.1). Taxonomy (NCBI): domain Eukaryota; kingdom Viridiplantae; phylum Streptophyta; class Magnoliopsida; order Asterales; family Asteraceae; genus Artemisia; species Artemisia annua. The sequence continues at coordinate 20,898 of LBNU01039110.1, forward strand.
GGTGGCAATGATGCTACTAAGAAGACTCAAAAGACATTGTTGAAGCAAAGCTATGAAAACTTTTCTGCTTCAAGCAATGAATCTCTTGACAGCATCTTCACCAAACTACAGAAAATTGTCACTCAATTGACTCTGTTTGGAATTGAGGTAGAAAAGGAAGACCTCAACTTGAATTTTCTAAGAAGTTTACCTGCTGAGTTTCATACCAATGTTACAGTCTGGGAAAACAAACCTGAGATTGAAACTATGAAGCTCAATGATTTATACAATAACTTCAAACTGATTGAGCAAAGATTGAAGAAGGCAGGAAAGCTTGGTTCAAGCTCTAGCAGCTTGGCATTGATGTCAAATTCAATTGACAATGATGACAGTGAAGATGAAAGTGATGATGACTTTGCCACAGCTGGTTCAACAGTTTCCACTGGTAATGCTCTTGTTACCACTGCAGGTTCAAAGAAGAAGGTTGATAGTATTGGAGATCCAACCTTTTATGCCTTTATCTCCACTCAAGTTAATGGCTCTATATTGACTCATGAAGACATAGAGCAAATTGATGATGATGACTTGGAGGAAATGGACATAAAATGGCAGATAGCTTTTCTTAGCATGAGAGCTAGGAAGTTTTACAAGAAGACTGGCAAGCCAATCCACATCAATTGTGACAACCCGCAAATTTTGGATTTTATATCCTGCTCGATATATAAGCCTATCTGCAGTCCGTAAGTCATTGATATGTGGTCTTGAATATTTTACGCGAGATTTGACTCCAACCGATTAAAACACGAATATTAATGATTTTGGGTGACGAGAATTAAAGATATACGTATTTATAATCACAATTTATGTAAAATCAATTCTAAAGCCAATGGAAATGGTTTCGGGTGCTCGGGAAATAGTTATGACGCGTTTTATTAGTTCCGTTCACGTTTCGTTAAAGATATGAGAAAAACTACANTGTATTCTCATGTTTAAGGCGTTAGCTCACTAACTGAAGGCGCTTGGCAAAGGGCATGGTCATAGGCGACTCTGATGAACATTTGGGACTACTTCAATTATTTTATGGGCCTATTTCCGCACTATTTTTATATCATGTAAACTTTATGTCTTACATGACAACTTTATTTTATATTAATGAAATAAAAACCATTCTTTGTGCCTTGTGTTGTGATACCAATTTAGTAGCACCCCATTGCATGTATGCTTCCGCTAGACCCGAATTTTGGGGGTGTTACAGATGGTATCAGAGCCAGGTTATAGAGAATTGGGCATTTTAAAACCCAAACTATAACCACTTTTGTGAAAATGAAAACCTATGACCGCTACGTGCCTGCTTGCCAAGCTGATGCCTCGCGTAATATTTTCTTGAGGATGTAGTTGATTAGATAACTGAGAATACACTTGGTGAGATATTTGTTGATGTATGCGATGAATTGAGTATGATATGATTGACGAGTATGAGGATATAATCGATATAGTGTGTGCCTTTCTTTCGGATATTTCATTCATATCCGCCTATCTTAACTATTCGCCATGAGCATCTCTACATGCTTATGCAAGTACCGCATCTATCACTGAGTTACGCTATTTCCTTGCGTAATCTCATTATCGATTGCTGATTTTTGCGCACTAGTAGTAGTATTTGGAATGATTTGGGATAAAGGACATATTACTAGCGTGACTAGGCTGAGTGTTTCAAAATTCATTGAACCTCGGCTGAATGTAGCCTGATCACCTACATTCAACCAGGGACAGTTGGACATGGCCTGATCACCTATGTCTGGCTCAGAGGTGAATTTTGTGATACTGAGGGTAGTTACAACAGCATTATGTTCGGGTTAGAGTTTGCCTTTAGGAATTATAAGTTGCGTGCACACACAAGCATTGAACTCAACACCTAAGCCTGCATTTGCACACGACACATTGGCATCGCAACACCGTATGAATCGTAATACTTCTAACACCACTAAATGCCTCCGTTTATGTGGAATTCCTGCTATCGCCGTCGAGCGTATTTTCGCCTTGGGTCGGCTAGACCCTATTGGCATCGTTTGAATCCGAGTTGCTTATCGTATTGAGCCTCGTCGATTTTATTGAAAGTATTGGATTTTGGTTTGGACTATTGTTTGAATTTGATTTTGGTCACGTATGGATTTGATTTCGAACTTTGTAATTGAATTGAATTCCGGATTTCGTCCCAAGTGGACTTTCGATATTTTGAATTCGGTTTTGATCGTTATGGATCTGATTCCGACTACGTTGGATTTAACTTTGGATACGTCTGAATTTAATTTTGAGTATATTTTGATTGAACTCCGACTATGTCTCGACGTGACTTTCGGATATTGGTGGAATTGATTTTGAGTACGTTCTGGATTTTGAATTTGGATTATGGTATTTCGTGATCTTCGATTTCGTTTCGAATTGTGATTTAGCATTTAGCCTCGTATCATCCTGCGATCTAGTCACAGTCCCCTCTACTCTAAACTTGTGTTCGGAACCGTATGATGAATATCGAATTCTAGCCGTAGGCACCTATTCGTTGTTTTGAGCAATTCTTGAATTGAGCCAAATCATCGACGACGTTAAATTTTTATTTCTTAACAACTTGTTACACGGTCGAATCTCGTGA
>LBNU01039110.1:36030-56063 GCA_014162995.1 Artemisia annua
TCATTGAGTTGGATTTCTTCTATTGAAAGATGAGTAATTCATCGAATAATCACTTCTTGCTTGTTTCATGAATATGTGTTGGACTAGTGAATTGGGCTTTTTCACTTCGACCATAAAGTGCTCTCAAATGGTATGATCCTTATGTTCATGTGATAACTATTGTTGTAAATGAATTAGGTTTATGGCAAATGGTTAGTCCAAAAATTTCCAAAGTCAATTATACATGATCTAAACATATCTCCCTATGTTGGAATCGTTCTCTCGTTCTGACCATTGGTCTGAAGGTGATAGGTGATGCTTATACCTAGTTGGGATTCCAAAGAAAACCTTAAAACGATTGCCGAATAGGTATCGTGAATGTTATAAATTAAGTCTTCCTCCACCTAAGGTGCTTAGTCTCTATTACTAAGATATTTCCATGTTCTATATCATCAATTACAAAACCCTTATATGTATAAGTGATGTAGCATAGTGATTGATTTTCAAAGTTTGTTTCGAGATTAAGTGTTTTGTTCATAATCTGTATCCGAATAAATGAATTTAAAACTTTAAGCAGACGACTTTCTAAGAAATAATTTCTTACGAGATGTATGATTTGTATAATTGTAGTTTGGAGGGAATTCATTGAAAAGTGTAGGCATTAAAAATGATGAAATAGTCGGGTGGGTATGTCTACATGTATGCGTTGATGTCTAACATCTAATTTGGATAATGCCTATTGGTGAGATCATGTTCACTTGAAGGTTCTATAGTCCGGTTTAGAAGGCTGGATTCATCTTTATAGTGTTGCTTAGTGAGCATTCGTATCGAAACGAATCTTGTAATTCGGGTAGGCTAGTACTTTCGAGATGATAGAATCTTGACAACTAGGTCAGTGATAATTGTGATATCTCATGATTCCTGTTGAGTTTCGAATGATCTTAATGTATCAAGGAATTCTTCTCAAAGATGGCATGTAAAGTCTTTCTAGGAAAGTCATTGGTAATATCCACTTATGAATTTAGTGAGTAGTGAGACTAGAGAATGGTAAATGATGGTGATAGTGAGAATGTAAGGTAGCCTGCTGAGACTCGAATGTCTCAGTATCATAACTGATTGTCTCCTCTGAATTGGTCTCATGTGAAGTTACAGTGGAAGTCATCGCCCGATGACGGTGAATACTCCAAGAATATCGAGGTATAGTTGGCATAGGTTCATTGGTAGATGGAAAAACATCCTACGTGTCTAAGTCTGAAGAAGTATTGATAAGGTAGGTGAATGAGAACACGGCTCAATGGTAATTGTGACTTAGTGAGACTGTGATGAATGAGGGTACCATGATGTAAGTGTACTGTGTATATATGTGTATGTTCATGAGATGTTGTGCTTATGCATTCATATGAATTTTGGCGTTTCAGAAATTTTGTAAGACTCGACCCGAACATAATCCTAACATAACTGCTCAAAGCATTCCAAAATTCACCTTTGAGTCAGACATAGGTGATCAGTCCATGTCCCACTGTCCCTGGTCGAATATAGGTGATCAGTCTATATCCTACCGAGGTTTAATGAATTTTGCAATACTTAGCTCAGCTATACTCGTAATATGTCCAAGACTCCTTGAGAAAATGTTTAGACAGCAAAGGCGATGTCAAACCACTCAGTTGCAAGTCCCGCCCATACAAGACTTGTAACCTGTGTTTTCACACTCCATTGCACAACACATGTAAAATGAATGAAAGTGACCCGTGTAATGTAGTGTAGGTGATCGCACACCCAAGTGATGCCATGAATGTAGGTGATCCACACCTAAGTGATGTAGGCAACAAAGTACCCAAGTAATGTAGTGTATTTCTATACCCATGAAATGTAGGTGGTTACGCACCCATGTAATGTAGGTATCATGCCGTACCCGAGCAATGTAGGTATCCCTATACCCATGAAATGTAGGTGGTTACGCACCCATGTAATGTACTGTATTGTGGTATAAAACCATGTAAAGTGAATATGCACTCATGATGAAATGATGAGATGCTATGATGATGCGGTTATAGTCTAGGGTCCAAGATACAACCTAGTTCGCTATAACCTTAGCTCTGATGCCAATCTGTCACACCCTGAATTTACCTGTTATATGGCAGCGGAATGGAATACCTGGGTGTAACGAACAGGGCATCTCATACAAGGTTATATTGAACGACCTAAAGTGTCGTTTTGAAAATACATCGTTTGATCATTAAAACATTCAGAGTTTACAAAATAGGTCCCATAATGGTGTTACAAGTTCATGAAAAATAGTTCAACTTGATCAAACGTTACATAAGTGCATAAAATGAAAGGTAAGACGCGTCGACTCTTCGACTCCATGATGGTCCATATGCAAGTCACATGTTGTTATCTTAGTAACCTGAAAATACATTGCTAAAACGGTCAACAATAATGTTGGTGAGAAATCATAGGTTTAGGAAAATGAATGTTATACGATAACCATAAATATAAGTGTATGACTACCCGTCACATGATTGTATGACTACCCGTCATATGGTTGTAAAATTGTACAATATTACTTAAGCTCATGACCCCGAAGCTAGACTGTAGGTAATGCCCCAAATGGAGTGCTTTGCCAAACACTTGGAATGATCAAATGAAATGCATCCGCTTGACTGTTGGTAACCCCAACACGGATGGAGGCGTCACCCTCAATAGATCTATCCACTCACTCTCGCTTAAATACAATTAACGGTTCATGATAATAGGGGACATAAAACATGGCAATGTGGTAACTTAAGTAATGTATATGGATTTGATACTTAAGCTCATATGAAAATGGTGCAATGTATTCTCCCCCGTGGGATTTGAAAACAATAATAAAATGTAAACGGGGCTATGAAAACTCACCTGAAGTGATGGAACAATATACTATGAAGTGAACTGAAAAGACAAGGCGCAACTCCTAGCCGCAACCTAAAATGAATGTATGTAATCTAACTTAGATTATGAAATGATTTCATGTATGCACTTGCACTTATAATCTATACCACTCGTATTGTATCAAAATATGAATAATCGTCGAAAATATAATTTATATCATCGTATTAAGTCATAATGAATATTACATGTTCATATAGTGTAATAATGTTGTACGATAGTTATTTGGTGATAAATTGTGAAAATACAAGTTTTCGTCGTAAATATTATACTTAGTAATTTCTGAAATACGGCTAAAAATGGCCTCGGAAAACTAGTTGTAAATCAGTGAATATTGAGAGTTAGGAAACAAAATTGGTATTTCTGGAAAGCTTAGCACCAAGCCTAAATATGTTCAGTAGTGAAGTTTTGTTCAATGTGCCCAGATTTTAAGGTAAATGGTCAAAAAGTATGGTGTTTAGGCCAAAACTGCCATTTCTGGGCAGTTTTTGTGAATGTTTGGATGACTGTAGATTACTCATTTTAAGTCCAAATGACAAACAGCTTTTTGATTTGAAAACTAGGCCAGGTGCTCTAACTTTTGTTCCTTGGAGTCCCAACTCCAAAATTGAGTCATTTGACGGAAAAATGGCTCCCAACATGGGTGTTTGTGGACTTTCTGGTTTGTCTTAAAAATATACCCAGTGTTAGTGCTGATGGAAATTTTTAGTAAACATATATCTTTGAAAATTCATAACTAATTCGTTATAAGTCCTTTTCTCGAGTTCTTTATATCCCCGAAAAGGTAAAAAGATGTACTAACATATTTTCAACAGTTTGGTATGTTTTGACAAGGTCTAAGGCTTGTTTTTTGTCAATGAAATTCGTACATCAGCAACATATTTTACAGAAAAATATATATAGTTAGTATATCTTGTTTTTGGCATATCTTTTTTGTCGTAAGTCCGTTTTTATCCGTTCTTTCGACCATGAATTCATCTCAAAGTGTATTTTCTAGTTCTTGTGTCAAAAAGGGATCCAAAACTAATGAGTTTACCAAATTTTTAAAATAGGGACAGTAACTTTCTAATAGTGTCAAAAATGTGATTTTTCTAGTTAACTACTTGTCCAAATCCATCCAATCAACAACCAAACCACTCTTAATCTACCATACACCTTCTTAGGGTGTCATGGGTTTCCTAACATAGTTTTTCAATCCTTTCTCCATAGGTTTACTTGTTATTCATTTTAAAGATTAAAAGATACAAAACTATAAATATGGTGGTATAGATTTTTACATGCATGTACATCTCTTAAGGAAATAACATGAACCTTGATAAAATTTATGAAAAGAAGTTGATAAACTTACTTGGATGATTAGGACACTTTTTATGATAAAAAACCTAAGTAATCTATAGGTTTATATTACAAAACCTTGTAATAGATCACAACTAGTTCTTGTAAATATATTTGTTCTTGAAAAATCTATGGTTCTTCTTGTTTGTTGATGATGGCCGAGCACACAAGGGAGAAGGAGAGGAGAGAACACAATTTTCTTCTCTCTAAAAAAAATCTCACAATGCTAAAACTATGGTATACAAATTAGGTAAAATCGAGGGTGTTTGTATAAGTGTTTAGGGACCAACAATGTGTCCCTTGGACACATAGAAACGCGGCCACCTATGAAGGGGTGTTGCTTGGTCATTGTCTTCTGTGCCAATGTAGATTTTTACGGGTACCGTTAGCTGTATAGTTTGTATTTTAGCGTACGGGTACCGGGGTATTAGAAACTAAATCTTAACAGGACAAAAACGGTAATATACACAAGTTGTAAAAATTATCAAAAAGTATAGGATTTTCTTGATAAGCTTGGTGTTTCTGATAGATATGTTGGTTGATACCAATACTTTTATAAGGTTAATATCCATTTTGAAGGTTAAAAATATAAAACCTTAAAATATACAAAATAATAATTTTAAATCTTTAGTGGAATTATAATATACACGAACTAAAAATTAGTGCCTAGTGGGAATTGTGTTGGTGTAATTGATTAAAAACTATAATCTGTGTTTATTTATTTGAACAAATAATATATACCCTAACTTTGAAATTGTATATATTCTACGAGTGGGATAGAAATGCAAATGATGTCGCTGATGAAATAGTAGACTAACCCTACGTTATGAAATGTCATATGAATGATGATGTGACTAACCTGGGCCGGTCTTCGTCCTAATGAATATACTGTAACTAGTTTACGTGAATGAATGATTGAAATATGTGAATAGGAACAATGTCAAGCTTGGGAACGTGACTTGAAATTGAGAATTGTGACAGATTTTAACCACTGAATCTTACTATATATGGAAAGTATTATGTTCAATACTCATTTATGGGCCCCGTAATTATACATAATTCCATGGGCTAGGGTTTGAGTAACTCTATTATGAGCAATAGAGGTCACAACATTCTGGCATGAATAACGATCAAACACAAAACCTTAAACCACTTTGATAACACTTCTCGTTCTTGATTTGTGCCTAAAACAAGAACATCACTTGGTCTTATCCCATAGAGATATTCGTGTAACCCAGGCATAGGGTCGAATAGTTTCTATTGGAAAGTGATACCACGATTTCAAGTGAATATCCGGTACTTCATTGATTATCTTAACCCTAATCTGGGAACACAGAAACACGAAACAACCAACATAGACTTCACACGTCGAGTCTTAAATTGAAATTGTGAACTAAAACATACCTTACTAATATAGGTCGCGTGTTGGTGCTATCCACTATTTCTACTTGACTATCGTATTAGATTGCTGATTTAATGAGGTGAGTTCTTGTAGCCCCACTTTTAATATGTTTTCCTTGGGGTGGAAATGGTACTCAATGTTTTCCAAAGGTTTTCATGTTGTGATTACTGTTTACATGATTTTGAACAATATGTGCGTTTGATTGCAATATGTGCCTTGTTGTGTGTGACATTGGTGCGCAACTGTTTAACTCCGTTTGGAGCCGAAACAATTGATAGTACTATCTGGGGTAGCTCCCCACTATGGGTAACATGTGTGTAACAATTTGGTAGGTTCCGTTGCCGCACGCATCGTGGTTTCATTAAGTGTTTACATTTGTGTATCTTGCTCACTATTGTCCTACGCTATATGATTCATAGCTTCATGGTTTAACTTTCAAACCTACGAGCTCACCAACATTATGTTGACGTTTTAGTACCATTTTCAGGTGATCATTGTTACAGTATTTGAAGGCACGTTTATTGGAGTCAGACCATTTGATAATATGTTACTATGTTTTCAAGACGATAGGATTTCAAAAGAGACATATTTCACGAGGAATGTTTTGTAAATTAATGTTGTGATAAATGTAAGGTATGAATCTATGATGTTATGCAATGTGCCTTTCTCAGTTACATCCCGTGTTTTGGCCTTTGACGGGGTGTGACAAAGTCGATTGAAAGCATTAGGTATGCGGTTAAGTGGATTAAGAAGCACGCTTAAGTGGATTAAAACGATAGGAAGTTCCAAGTCTCAGTCTCCATTTGACCAAAGAATCTGCCGTTATTTTATTTGTGGCGGAAGATGGGCAAGAGGTTGGAGTTTTGGCATAAATGAAATAATGGCATATTTCTTGTTCATATGGAGAGTGGGACTTGGAAGATACGCTCTTGTCGCCAAAGTGGTAACCAATTATGCCAAAAATGCTTGGAAGATAAAACCAAAATATAATTGCATCAAACAAAACGTGTGTTGTAATAGGTAATTGTGACTTTTAATCCAAAAAATATTTTTTTTAACACTTCAAAATGCAAATATAATTTATGTGTTCATCTTCAACCTCCTCGACGACTACAACGGTAATGGTAACCGTATCCAGCAAGAATGTACGGCAACCACTAGTCCGATAGCAACTGCCGCTTTCCCGAGCACCACCAGGCGATCAGTTTCTTAAATAATCAAACCGATCTTCTTCAATGATCGGAACACTAAGATTAGTTTCTTCAAAAGACAACTATAATATTGATTCTTCGATTACGATCTTAGCTGAAATCCAAAACACGAAAAATTAGATTTTGATTGAATCTATGATGTGATTTGACAAAATTGTGATAGATGCAAAAATAAAATGTGTGTTAAAAAACGATCTGAATAGATGATATCTAAAGAATTTGTGTAAAATATGTATCAGATTGTTAAAAGCTGGATTTCGCGAGTTATCTCCCAACTAGTGCCTTAGTTTTGTTATAATTGCCAAATTTCCCTTCAATGCTTAGTTTAAATTAAACACGTGTCAAGCTGAGATTACTTTTTAGGCTTTTTATGATACAGGAGGAATAGAAAAAACAGCAGCAAGATACCCGAATTTTCCAGACGTTGGTCAAATTGCCTCAAGAATCTGGAACAATCCTGAAGTCCACAAATCATGTACCATACATGGCTGCGAAGATGCTGTTGTCTACTTTCTAGAACATCAAACGGATAGTTAACTGGAAGTTTCTAGAGAGAGTTATGGCAGTTTGAATACAAGGTAGTCAAAGGGCAGATTGACTTTGAAAATTGACCATGTTTCATTTTCTATGTATGATGAAATCAGATAACAATTAGTCTATTAATTATTAGTATTAATTTTGTTTTCTCATGCTTGGAGGGATGTTCCAAGTGCCTATAAAAGCCCCATTAAGTCATGTTTTGGAGTAGACTGGAAATTGAAGTAATATTATTTGAAGCTTTAAGCTTATTGTGTACTGTATCTTATTTGGTTCTTTTCCTTTGAGTGGTGAATTGAACTTGTATCAATCCTGTATCCTTTCGGTGGATTTCCGTTAGGCGGTGGAATTTTTCTTTATCTCGTACTATCCTCGTATCATTTTACATAACTTAATCTATCTTTCTATTTGTTCTTGTTTCATATAGCATATACTAGCTAATTGTGACATGTCTATTTGATAACTTTTGTGATGAAAAGATTTGTGATATGGACCAATTAGAGGAGGTCATTCTCCTAAGATAAATAGCTAATTGAGTTAGCAACTCTCTAAGAAATTAAGATAGAAACAAGACTACTTTAAACATATTCTTCTCTATTTCATTCTGCAATCACGCTTAAATACCCAAAGAACAAATGCATGATCTCCTAATAAAGAGTAACTGAAGACTAGTAAACCAAAGACTAGGACGAAATGAAACATGGGAAACAATGCATGAGGGTGGACCACTTCCTCCTAAACTAATGCAATGACTACTAACGTGCATGGCATGCAACATGTACATTGGTTTATTCAAACATGCATACGTAAAAATAAGGGAACTAAATGACCAAGTCTTCTAAGAAACTGGACTTAAACGACATCAGTGGCAGGTCTTTAGGTTCGGGATCGTATCAATCTGCGGGAACTATTCATCAAAATTTTCTTCTTCATCACGTTTTAATTTTTTTTTCAGCGTTGTTTATTTCTTAATCTTTTGTAATACCGGATCTCAACAGAACTTCACCACAACTAGCAAAACGAGCAAAATCACAATTACGACACATTCCGGCCTTCCTTCAGCTGGTGGACTTCATAAACAAAATATCTTCTTACATAAACCAATGGTTCATAAACATATTATCCCTTCATAAATTCAACGTAGAAGTATTACAATTGTCTCAAATTGTGACCATAAACCCACAACCGATATCTCATCCTTTGAGGATACGAGACACAAAACTACAGTTCTAAAAAACATTACTTTGTCCAGGAAAACAAATTTCAGACATTAATCATGTATGTGGCTAATTTATTGAATTTCTCAAACTAGTACTGGTTAGAAACAACGGGGCTAGCTAGAGAAGCGAAAGAATACACTACTACTTTTGAATCGAAAAAGGAAAAAGAACTGAAACATTCATTGATTTCTTTTATTTTGAGTTGTGTTCATAGAGCCAATGATGTACCCAACTGGAGCTTCCAAAGCAAGTTGGTCTCATAATCAACTCATTAAGCAGGCGGTGGGCAGATTAAAAATGCTATATGGCAAAGAATTACTTGAAAACGTACCTACAAAACCATCTGATTTGCTGCTTTACCAACAAAAAAATTACTGAATTACCATTAAGGTAAAAAACATTAATACACAACAACACACTAATATTACATACAACATAACTCAAAGAGACAAAATGCAAACATCATAATTGAGAAGCTGATATCCCACTGCATAATTCAAAAGGACTCAGCCTAGCTCCTCTAACTGCCCTACATGCATCAACCAAGAGAATTTATAGAGTCAGGCATTTTGCACAATTTGATGAAATAAGAAAACATGTGAAATACCTTTGATTATCGAACGTCATTTCCCGATATATATGTGTCTTCTCTTCTTCTTCATCTTCTTCAAGACCAAACTCTCGGTTGCATCAGCAATTGCATTAAACCACTTGACTTTTCTTGTTGACAACATGAGATAACCCATCACCAATCCGACTAATGTTCCACATCCATATCCCAACATCACCACTTTCCATGTAAATCCACTCTCATCCACCTCCTCCTCATTTCCGTCACCATAAACTTGTGGGGAACTCAACTGCTCACACTTGCTGGACAACGGAAACCCACAAAGTCCCAAATTCCCTCCATACGAGTTCTCATCAAATGTGTTGAATTGCTTTCCTTGCGGAATACGTCCCACGAGATGATTTTGTGATAGATTTAAAACTGCAAGAGCAGTTATATCTGCAAGGCTTTGAGGGATCTGTCCGATCATTTGGTTCCGAGATAGGTCTAACGATTCAATCCCCAAGATATTTCCCAATGTTTTTGGGATCTCACCATTGAGGTTGTTATGGGATAAGTTGAGCACTTTCAACGACTTGAGACTACCAATAATGTTCGGAATTTCCCCTTCAAATTTGTTGTTGGATAGATCAACAATTGTGTAGTCAACCAAAAGTTGAGTGAATGTCATTTGCACATCTTTCACCACGACACTGATATTGTAAAAGCAGTAGCTGTTACCCACGGACAAATATTCTGGGTAAGTGCTATGGCTAACCATCTTCTGCATGGCCTTGAAATTTTGAAAATATTTTCCAGGTAGTTTGCCAACAAACCAATTATGGGATAAGTCAAGGACATGCAAATGAGAAAATGCATGTTTTATTGCAGTCGATATTCCAATGGGACCATGGAAATTGTTTGATTTGAGTAAAAGAACTTGCAGATTTGAAAGACCTCCTAACCATTCAGGGAATGTGCCATTCAATTTGTTGTTTCCAAGATCAAGTACTTTCAAGGACCGACATTTGGACAAGGAATGTGGCACCTCCCCTTCTAACCGGTTTCCCTTCAATATAAGCCCCTCTATATATCTAGATCCAAAGATTACACATTCTGGAATGATTCCACCAATGCTATTATTGGATATGTCCAGATAGGATAGATAGCTCATATTGCAAATTGATGGAGGAAATACCTTTAGCTTGCAAGAGGCCAATCCTAAGTATCTAAAACCAGGTTTGACATAATGATTGTCATTCTTTGCTGTAACAGATAAACCATTGTAAGAGAGATCGAGATATTCAAGTTTTGTGAGGGTTTTTAACAATGTACCCAACTCCCATTCACCACTAAATTTATTATAAGAAAGGCGTAGATCAGTGAGGTTGGTGAGTTTTGAAAATGTTTGCCTATCAATATCTCCAACTAACTGATTATGACCGAGGTATAACTCTTTTAATGATGGAAGAGCAAATGACTCAAAAGGTACATTTCCACTCAACATGTTATGACTTAGATGGAGAATTTTTAAAGAGGGGGAAGTAAACAGCCAAGATGGCAAAGTCCCATTAAGTTTGTTTCTTCCTAAATTCAGATAAATAAGGTGTGTTATGTCGACTGAAATTTCCGAAGGGATGTTTCCTATGAAACTATTAGCTGACAAGTCAAGTGTTTCCAAAGAATGAAGATTGAAAATGTAATGAGGTAATTTCCCTTGCAATCCAGTGTGGTGAAGATCTAGTAATTTCAAAGAAGAAGAGATATTAAGACTCGTAGGAAAAACAGAAGAGATATTAACATCTTGGAGTGAAAGTTCTTCGCAATTAGTAGCATTATGAATCAAATTGATGAAAACATGTGGTATAAGCTTCAAACCAAAGTTTGCAGAGAGACCAAGCGACACCAATTTGTGAAGGAGTGTGATATCCGGTGGGACTTGGCCAGAAAAGTTACAACCAGAGAGGTTGAGATGTGTGAGACTATTTGAAAACCTTCCAATTTCACTTGGAATTTGGGATCCACCAATATGATTGAAAGCAAGGTTAAGTTTTTGGAGATGAGGGAGGTTGAAGAGGGAGCTGTTAGGATGAATGCTACCTTTTAGCATTCCACAGCTGAGATCGATACCGATAACGTCACTAGTGTAGCGATCACAAGTAACACCATTCCAATTACAACAATCTGTACTTGCATTCCAGTTGAATTTCATTGGATGATAATCAGAACCAAGCCACCAATGACATGGCTCATCTATATCTACCCAAACTTCTTTTTCGTAATCATCATGTAGGTGCTTGATTGTGTAATTGATGGATGAAAGGTTTTTTCTAAAGAGAAGCAAAGCTTCACTATCTTCTTTTGAGCATTTATGGATATTATTTAAATTGGAAGAAGCAAAAGTGGCGAGAAATAAGAAAAGAAAAAAGATGCAAAACATTTTTGAATTACTCATCGTGTTTTGAATTCTAAGTGCGATAAACATTTACAATTGCTACATATATAGGACTATACATATACCAACACTGGTATTACAACTAACAAGAATATGTGTGTAGTTCCTTTCACAATAATATGTGTGGTCTATATTTTCTTTGACAAAACGTAACACCCATGTTATACAAGTCTATTAATTGACGGGCTATAAGCCGTCATTCTTGGTGGAATTATGTAAAAATTTCAACTTTGGATTGTTGCGATAAAAAAGAATATTTCAATGAAATTTAAGTGGTACACAATAGTCATCTCATCAGCAAAAAAGTTTCATAGAGATTTTTGTGTTCTCTGTTAAATTTTTAGGTTCTCAACCAAAGATAACCAACTCAAGTTTATGATCCTAAATGTCGGATTGTACGAATGTTTTGATTTGATAATCCCATAATGTTCATTTTGTTTTTTATTGGGCAAATTTTATAAGGGGTATTTCCGAAACTGGATCGGGCAACTTTTGTGAAATCACTTTTTAGACTCTTTTTATTTGGTTTCAAAAAGTGGATCGGGCAACTTCAAGATTGAGCAACTAAATAAGATTGTGACACTTGTCCAATTTTTTAATATTAAAGGACAAAATTCAGAATGTATTTGTAAGGTATATGTAAGTATTGTAAGGTATGTGTAAGGTAGTTTAAGGTTTATGTTTTTGGCAACTAGAACTTTTCTGAGCGACTTGTATTGGGCAACTTTTTTTTTTTTTTTTTTTTTTTTTTTTTTTTTTTTTTGTATTTAACCAATTTTAACAATTAACTAAATATTCATAAAGTAGAAAGTTTAAGTAATAATTTTCACATAATTAGACTTTTTAACATGTGATTAGTATACTAACTAAAGTATATATACCTAAAAAAAATCGGATTGTTGCACCACCACCGTACCTGACTCCCACATTCCTTCACCGCCCACCCTAACAACCTGTGGACCTTTCCACAACCCAATTATGTTCATCAATGTTTTCAGGTACTATTAATCAAGTTTTACACTGTTTCAGTCATATTCTATACGGAACATAACCGGTTCCCATTGTTTTTTTTCTCAGCTCGGCCAAGGGTTGGATAGATCCGGCTAATTTATCGAAGATGCCGTGTCAGATTACGGTTGCATTCCTTCCACCCTTTACCAATCGTTTTAATTGCATATTCCCCCCCCCCATTTTTTTTCTTTTTTTAATTCTTGAAATTTCTTTAGCTTACTTAGATTAGCAACTGTTAATGAATATATCGGTTAAGTACTTTTCAGTTACAAAATTTGTTTCGCTTCAATGGTGCTTGCGGTAATGAAATTATTTCTTCTGGTCGTCTTTGTTAAACACTGTATCTTGGTTTCCCTGGGTTTTTGTTTGTGACTATAAGAATGTAATCTTTATGAGACATATGTTGTTGTTGTTGTTGTTGTTGTTGTTGTTGTTGTTGTTGTTGTTGTTGTTGTTTGTGGTCGTTTTTATTGGTTTTTAAAGACTGTATCTTAGGTTGTTTGTGATTATAAGGATTATGTTGCTTGCTAATTATTTCTCAAGGTTTTATTGGTTTATTGTTTTTGTTGATCTCCGCAGGTGATGTGCAGGTTGAAGACTCCGAATAGAGAAGGCATTAACAATGACGATTTGCTCTGGTATTTTGGTGTAAATGGACTAAGGTCGAATGGTGTTATCCGAAAGACCCCCTGAACTAGGTAATAGTTACATCTTACTTTGATTATAATCTTACTTTAGATAGATTACGTTTGTTGTTTCTTGTTTTAGCCGCAAGCATAGTGAAAACCATATTCATACCAGGTGTCTTATTATTTTGATGTTGCTCTTACTCTTGTAGTGTTATGTTTTGGTGTTTGACTCGTATGTTTATTGTGTTGTGGTGTGTAACTGTTTCTTTTTAGACGTTTACAATTATCGATTTGTTTGTTTTATGAAATATGTGTCAACAGCTTATTGTGTATTTGGAGTTGAAAAAAATGTGGTGTGCAATCTAATTTTAGGCCCATATCTTTCTTTTATGATATCTCAAACAACCAATTGAATCACCTTCGGTGTTTGAACATAGATCCATTAGTATGTCTAACTTAAAAAGTATCATCAGAGATACAAAATGAACAATCCGAAAGACACTTTTAGAAGAATTATAATGATAAGTATGTGTTAATCCCAGTTGAGCAGTAGATCTAGTTAGTTATCTTAGATAAATCTAAAACAACTTATATAGAAGCTGACTTAAATTGTAATAAACTTAAACAATACGCGAGATATACTGTTTAACTTAAGATGAACACAAGAACAATTGTTTCACACTTTAACACTTCAATATATTAAATATGAGCACTCTAACAATGCTAGGGTTTACAACCTTGAAGTGATTCGACTTAACACAGACACGTACATAATTCTAACCCTAGGGATCTCCTTTTATAGACAAGGAACCCTACACGGTTTTACAATAACTTCTTACACAAACAAAGATATTCTAAACATATAGAATATATACACAATCTTTACTATAATTACAAGACACGTTATCATTCTTATCTCTGAGCAGCAGAGTCTTGTAATCCTTCCAGCAGCACATTCAGCTTAGCAGCAGATTCATTACACAAGCAGCAGATTCAGTACATTAGCAGCAGATTTAGCATATAGCAGTAGATTGATACTTAAGACAATTTTACAGAAGTAGAATCCTATGTAAAATCCTAAAACCCAACAATCCTCCCCTAAACTTGATATTTGCCTCCCAAATCATTAAGTTTCTCTTAAGCACGAATAACCACTAGGAGGATGCTTCCAAACACTTACTTCTTGGAATTGAGAATCTTCTCATACTTCTGCAGCAGCTTACAAGCTAGATCATCTGACTTGAAGTGTCTCTGAAGCTTTAAGAATCCATTTTGTACCATCTGAGTGATTATCTCCCTATTGGCATTCAAACCAGGATAATCTTTCTCTACCAAAAGAAACACAGTAACACCTCCGGCCGATACTTCATGAACACCACAAGATTGATATAAATACCATCTATTTACCTTTGAGTTTCTCATTTCCATCCATTCTCTATCAGTAACATGAGGTTCAAACATTATCTTCAGGTTATGATAGATAATATTCTCATGATCATTTTCTGGTTGTGTATCTCCAAATCTTTCTTTGTACAGCTTCCAAACATCACACACATCATCCCTATCCATGAAGTTAAGCATATGAGAGAATCTAATAAACCCATAATACATATCATTAGTTCTCTTAAACTCCCAATACCCTTCACTTCCATCTCTGACTCTGAATGTGTAAGAGATGATTGGATGTTTAGCTGCTAAAGGAACTGCATTTGAAATTTGTGGTTCTTCACGTGTAGCCAAAATGGTAAGAGCCATCAACCTATCTTGTTCAGTTTGTGTTATCTCCTCTGTAGCTTCTTCTTCATTCTTTTTCTCAACCTTCCTCTTTTTCCTAGTAAAAGTCTTCTTGAAAACTCATATTTTCTTACTTTCACAAGTAGGAGTAGGTTTAGTCTCTGCTATGCTTTCCTTCACTTGCTCTGCAACTTTAGGCACTTCAATTTTCTCACTCTCCTTTACCTTCTCAGGTTCTTTCACAGGCCCAAAACCCCTTATCTTTCTATTCATTTCAGTAATCAATTCTTCATCTTCTTTAGATTCAATAGCAATGAATCTCTCAGTTTCTATTTTAGCCTTTTGATACATGATGAAGATTTCAGAGTCATCATAATTTTTAAGGTCAACAAGTTTCCAACCTTTTACATGTCTCAAATATTGCTCTTGACTCCTTCTTTGCTGTAGAGGTGTTGGCCCCCTGAGTATCTTCTTTTTCCTTCTTTTAGCAGCAGCTTCCTTTTTCTTCTTTGCTGTAAATACCTTCATCCAAGCCTTAACATCAAACTCAGGAACTTCTTGTTCTTCAATCTTTACTAGCTTGGAGAGTTCAATATCAGCATCCATCTTTATCACTTCATCCTCCCATTCCTCATAATCTTTTAGATCCCTTTCCATCTTTTCAGCCTTAAGTCTTTCTTGTTCTAGAAGCTGTTGCTCAATCACATACTCATTTTGTTGAACTTCCAATGCAGCAGCTCTGTCATGTTCTAGTTGTTTTTCCTTAGGCCAATAGATAAAAGGAATTTGGGATAGATCAACTTCTTCATCATCTGAATCAAGATTAGGTTCTGGATCTGTCATTATTCCTTTTCCCTTATCAGATGTTGCAGCTATTGGAGTATGCTTCTTCTTGGGAATGGTGGGTACTCTGATAGTCACTCCTTTGGTAGGTGGTTTAGGCTTCTGAACTTCCTTTGGGAGTGTCTTTGGTTGAGGTGTGGGAGTGGGTGTTGATTGTTGTTGAGCAGCAGTTTGTTGAGATGGTTGTTGTTGTGATTGAGGTGGTGGTTGTTGTTGAGATTGTTGTTCTGATTGTGCTGCTGATGCCTTTTCACTAAGCATCACCATAGCCTCAGCAGCAGCTTTGTCACTAGAACCAGCAGCAGATCCCTGTGCATTTGCAGAGTCAACTTTTGCACTAGCAGCAGGATCAGCAACAGTTTCTTGAGCAGCAGTCTCTTGAGCAGCAGAGTTCTCAGCAACAGAACCCTGAACATTCTCATTAACCACAGATTGGTCAACAACACTTGGAGTAGCAGAATCTGGAGCAGCATAGTTCTTAGCAGAAGCTTCAATAGCAGAATCTCCTAAGGTCTTTAAAGCCCCACTCATCATCTCAGTAGCCTTCACAAGTTGTTCAGGCTCCAAGGTTTTGAGTTGATCTACCACCATCTCTGAAGTTTCCACAATCTTCTCCATCACAGCCTCATGCCCTTCTTTATCAGCAACCACAAACCTATCAACATTATCACCATCACCACTGTCTATTTCCATATCCTCCCCTGTACCCATACCAGCATCCAAACCATCATGAGCATTTTCTTCCAAAATTTTATCCTCCCCTGAAGTCATCAAATCATTCCTCCCCTGTTTGGAAGCATCCTCTTCCATTGCAGTGGGTTGAGTAGAGGATCTAATTTTCTTGGAAGGTCCCACTTTCTAAAATCTTTTGAAGGTTGAAGATCTTGATTTCTTCAAATTGAGCAGCACCTTCATCTGTTGCTGCATTTTAGTAATCTCCTTAGCTTGTGCAGATGAAAGTTTCTTGAGATCAAGAACTTGGTCCTCCAAAGATGTGCATTTGGTCTCCAAAGTGGTACATTTAGCCATCAATTCCTTAACAGTTTGCACACTAGTCTCATCACTTCGACCTGTATTACCTGGTCCGAGAGGTGAATCATTGAAATTGACATTTTGTACAGTATCATCCATCAATTTATTAGTTTCAAATCTGTCCTCATCACTTCGGGATGTATTACCTTCCCAGAGAGGTGAATCTTTGGACTTAAGCTCAGTATCAAACCCAGTTTGATCATGTGGCTAGGGTTTCCATGTGGCTAGGGTTTCCATCACTGGATTCAGATTCAGAAGAATCTTCCTCACTAGATGTTGCCTTGGTTTGGGTCTTACTTATGTTATCACTGCCCTGCTCTGCATCTAAGCTAGTAGCAGTAGTGGTAGCCCTTGCCAATCTGTCTCCTCCATCACCTGAGACAGTCTCATCTGGTTCATTCATCCTAACACTGGCCTGAGATTGCTCAGTGTTCTTTGAGGTTTTCCTATGTGTTTGGGTCTTTTGGGTTGGAGAGGATTAGTCCTCATTTGAATCTTTAAAAGTGGGTGTATGTTGGGAATCAGTGGGGTTTTCTGACTCTTCTCCCTGATTGTTTTGCACAAGTTCCACCATATATGGCAAAAGTGGTGTAAACTTGCCTGAAAAACCTTTTCTCTTTTTAATCAAGAAAGTAAACATTTTGGGAACCAATGGTGGTGCCTCATAAATGGCCCTGTGTGTTCTTACTTTAGAAATTTGGTTTTCCACAAACAATTGAACAAATCTAGGATAAAGCAAATATGTTCCTTTTTCTCTTATTGATTTTGTCATTCCCTCTAAAATCAAGTTTGAAAAATTAAATGGGTCTCCTTTGCATAGACACACCATAGCAGATGCTATGGGTGCACTGAACTCATTCCACCCAGATGTTTTAGGACTCAAACAATGTAAAAGATTATGGACCAAAAATTTATACTGAGAACAGAGAAGACCTTTTTGAAATTTTAAACCATCATTTTTCCTCTCATATCCAAGAGCATGTAAACCTTCAAAAATAGCAGTGCTAACAAGAACCTTAGGCGCATTCTCATCATCAAAGAGAAGAGTCTCTCTAATAGATGATTCAGTGACAAGGACTTGTTGGTTATCTACCATGGCCCTAATCTGTTTTTCCCCATTGATAATTTTGACTTTAGCAGTAAACCAAAACTGTTTAATGAAGGATTGATATATAGTAGGGTTCACAGTTAATGCATACCTAATTAAAGTAGCATTAAGCAAGTTTACCATATCTGTGAACTCTTCAGGGACCATTAATGCATCTAGAAGTGCAACATTGTTGTGGTTCTCAGCCCATGTACGTGTAATCTCCATGAATTTAGGGTTTGTGAATTTGGGGAATTTTGACTTTGATGATAATGGAGTGTTAGGGTGTGGTTATACTTCAATTGGAAGTGCGTAAAAACTAATTGTGAGATCCAATTAGGTTTTAAACTGATTTTGGGAAGTTACATAACCGCCCTTCCACTTTTAAACTGAGCAGCAGAACCCTGTGCAGCAGCAGAACTAGCAGCAGAATGAAACAACTAGCACCAGAGTGATTTGGCTAGCAGCAGAGTTGACTACACTTAAGATATTTCTCGGTCAAAAGTCAAAAGTCAAACCTTCCATTAATTAGGCCCTATTTACCAAAATTAATGCCAATTACCAACTACGCATTAATTATTTTCCCAATTAACCCGTTATAAAAAGGGAATCCGATCCATTCCTAATTCATCACTCATTAACCCTAATTTCTTCCAAGTTGCACACAATCAAATCAATTTCTTCCAATCATGGCACCAAAATACGAAGTTGTAGATATCTCCTCTGATTCCTCTGATTCTGATTCCTCATTTGATATCATGCCATGTCCTCCATACCTTCCACCATATCGTCCTCTGATGCGCGTGGATTGCAACACACACTACGTTTTACCTCTCGAGGGATCTCGAGAAGCTTGCAATCCCCACCAGGCAGTGTACCTGACCGATGTAGTATAGTGTAGTGGCAAGTACCGGGGGATTGATCGTTCTCTCGCAGGGAATAGTGTTCGTTAGGCTAAAGGCTACTCTAATCTAGGTCTAAGGGTGGAGGAAGATTCTTTTTGTATTTTTATATTTTATGAAAGCAGTAAAATCTCTGGTTTTGGAGGATAGGGCGGAATTAGTTGCTAGTCAACTAACCCAAGTTATCTACTTCTAAGCTACTTATATTTTTGTATTTTTTTGTTTTAGAGAAAATCAGTGGTGGAGAATAGTGTTTACTTAGATTTCATTACTCCCTAACTATCTTTTACCATGTAATTAGTATGTTGAGTTTGCGTGGATGACGGGTGTATTCCTAACAAGTCGTAGGGAGTGCGTTCAATTCCCTAACTCTATAAGTTCCTACCTCACTCTATGACGATACGTCAAGCATCCTATCATGAGCTCACCGATAGCAACCTATGCATGAAATACTACCTTAAAATCGATAACGCACATACGATTCACGTTTCTAAAGACGTTCAAGCTTGTTACCGTATAGGAGGTTAGCCAGTTTTCTCTAGTCTAACGTAGATGAAACATTCACCCAAACACAATCACAACATACACATCACATGATAATCAATAGTTAGGTTTCATTAGATCTAAGCAAACACAAAGTAAATTAGCCTAGCATGTTGAAAGAAAGACAAGCACAAGCATATATCACACAACACATAGACATATTGTATGAATAAAGACTTATCTTGGATTAAACATGCAAGTTAGAGGGGTTAGGATACCCTCTAAGGTCTGTAATACACGTACTAGGGTTTAACCCTAAGTTCTCCACTCCAAAATTCCTCTAAAGTTCGTCTTAAAATAAGAAAAAACGTTCTATATATATAGAAAACGTGGGCTGACGGCGTCAGCCCAATAGGTGACGTCGTCAGCTCGGCGATTAGGGTTTCCTGACGGCCTTCCTTGACATGGCCATGTTTTCTTGTTCCAGATCTGACGGCCTTAGTTGACGGCGTCACCAAATTGCACTACAAACTCTCTGGCCCGTCACGAGTATTTTCCAATTCTTCACTTCACTTGTTCCTGACGTCGTCACCTTGTAGAGTATGACGGCATCACCTTCAAAAATAGTACTTTTGTGTATCGAACTTTTTTTTTCCTCATTGGTGTACTAAACTTGCATTTTTTGCCTCTTTTAC
>LBNU01039111.1:0-40030 GCA_014162995.1 Artemisia annua
TAATGTAAGTTACTTGTAATCACAAATCATCTATGCATTCATACGTCAACGTCTCTCGACATCTCAACGTCTCGAGTATGCTTCAACAATCACTTAAGGTATGAATAAACAAGTGCTTAATACATCTCATGATCAAAGGGGTATTTAATTAATTATCACAAAGTTCATTTAATTATATAAACATATTATATATTTTTGAAAAACACTTTTGGTAATAAAGAAAAATGTTTTAATCATTCTAAATATATGAATTCAAATTTTTAACCAAAATCAGTTAGTTTTTCACCAAATAAACTTTCCCCACTAAAAGACAATTTTTCTGGCCATTACAGCTGGGCGGCCCCCTTAATTATAAGGGGCGGCCCCCTTAATTTTAAGGGGGCCGGCCACAATTAAGGGGACTGGCCACGCTCCCCTGTCAGAAAATGCCAGAATTTTTCTCCTATAAATACCACCTTAAATCTTGTATTTTTCCTCATCTTTTGCACGAAAATTTTCAGATCTAAATCAAGAAAAAAAAATCCCATGATCCCAAATCATTCACCTTTGTCAAACGATATATTAATCTAAACCTTCATTGTCAACCCTTTGTCATCACCTTCCCTTTTCCATTCATGCTCATCCTTCCTCATTGATCCTACGAACATATCATTCTCATCTTCTTTTTGGCATCTTTCGCCAAAATATGTCAGTCGAATCCTTGTATTAGGTCCTAATCATTGTCACGTTTTAAGCATTGGTCATGTTATTTGGGGGATTTAGGTTGTTATTTTTAAAAACAATAATTGCATGTGTCATACTCTTAGTCCATATACCTTAGACATCCATATCTTGTTCACCAATAAGTGTCATGCATATATCTATCATCATCATTATGTATATGCGCATCCTTTTTCTACTAACTTTGTTTTGTAGGATTATTTTTTCGCTCAATTCTTTGGTAGCCAAAACTAGTTTTGAGCATACACCAAGGGGGAGCATACACCAAGGGGGAGTATTTAGCGATAGTCAAGGCTTCACTCACGATGACGAAAGCTCGCCTTATTTCTTATATCTCAAGGATTGAAGTATAGTAGAAGTCTCGTCAAGGAGTCCACCTTTTTGCTTTGACAAAAGGGGGAGAAGAAGTGTAAACAAATAACTTATGCATTTCATTATGAGTTATAGTTTACATAGTTTGTCATCATCAAAAAGGGGGAGATTGTTGGCATAAATATTAGGATATTTATATTACGATATTTAATCTAAACATCCTCTTCATGTTTTGATGATGACAAAGATGTAAGTTACAACACATAACGTAAAGTGTTTAAGTTACTTGTAATCACAAATCATCTATGCATTCATACGTCAACGTCTCTCGACATCTCAACGTCTCGAGTATGCTTCAACAATCACTTAAGGTATGAATAAACAAGTGCTTAATACATCTCATGATCAAAGGGGTATTTAATTAATTATCACAAAGTTTATTTAATTATATAAACATATTATATATTTTTGAAAAACACTTTTGGTAATAAAGAAAAATGTTTTAATCATACTAAATATATGAATTCAAATTTTTAACCAAAATCAGTTAGTTTTTCACCAAATAAACTTTCCCCACTAAAAAACAAAGTTTCTGGCCGTTACAGCTGGGCGGCCCCCTTAATTATAAGGGGCGGCCCCCTTAATTTTAAGGGGGCCGGCCACAATTAAGGGGACCGGCCACGCTCCCCTGTCAGAAACTGTCAGAATTTTTCTCCTATAAATACCACCTTAAATCTGGTATTTTTCCTCACCTTTTGCACGAAAATTTTCAGATCTAAATCTCTCTAAACATCTTCTAAAACCCTTTGATCATAAGATTATTAATCTTTGTTTCAAGTGATCCAATCCTCTACCATTCAAAGTGCAAGAGAAGAATACTTCTTATCATCAAGTCAAAGAAGTATTAGAGTCTAGTTAGTATTGATGTGAAGATGTAGAAACAAGTTGTGTAAGTATATGTAATAAGTAGATCAAGATGATCTTACTTAGTAGTGAGTCATGAAGTCATGAAGTTGTGAAGTAGTGAAGAAGTCATGAAGGTGTGAAGTAGTGAAGAAGTCATGAAGTTGTGAAGTAGTGAAGATGTTGTGAAGTTGTGAAGTCGTGAAGAAGTCGTGAAGTCGTGAAGAAGTCATGAAGTCGTGAAGTCGTGAAGTTGTGAAGAAGTTGTGTAGTGATTGAAGTCGTGTCGTGAGATTGGTTCTAGCTACTATTAGAACCCGACATTTAGCTTAGTGTCGTTAAATAATGTAAGCAACGTTGTGTAAGGTTTTCTCCGCCAAAAGGGAGCTTGTTGAGTAGTGAAGAAAACTCTCGAGTAGGTGACTCGGGGAGTGGAGTAGGACAAGGAAGGAGACCTTGTAGCCGAACCACTATAAATCATCGTGTCCGGTTTGCATGTTCTTTCTCTTATCTCTTTACATTTACTCTTGCATTTACCGCTTTATATCTATGCTTGCATATATGTGTTGGGTGTTGCTTATATTGCCATGATGATTGATTGTGTCATAGTTGCAAGTTAATATTTTGATGATGTGCATAATTATATGATATGATCGACTACATTATTATTCACACTCCTCATATTGAGTTTAACTTAATAGATGATTTGATACAAAACGTTTTAAGATTTCAAAAGGAAAACATATTCACATAAAGATCAACCAAAGCTTTATTCATAAAACCAAGTTTTGAAAACAAACTCAAAAGTACAAATATATAATTAATCATATTGATTATATATTGTTTTCATAATAAACTCTAATTGAAGGTTTTTCAAAAAAACATTTTATAAAACGAAAAAGAGGGGAAAACTATTCAACCCCCCCTTCTAGTTTTCCACAGTCCGTGAAGATATCACAAATCTCACCATAAAGATAGTGTCTCCATATCTTAAGTGCAAAAATTACCGCCGCCAGTTCCAGATCATGAGTTGGGTAATTCACTTCATAAGGTTTCAACTGCCGAGAGGCATAAGCAATCACCTTCCCATGCTGCATAAGTACAAAACCCAACCCTTTCTTAGAAGCATCACTATAAATCTGATAACCGCCCGTACCAGATGGAAGAGTAAATATAGGAGCGGAGACTAATCTCTTCTTTAGCTCTTCAAAACTTTGCTCCCGTTCATTGGTCCATACAAGCTTCTCACCCTTCCGCATAAGTTGCGTCATCGGTAAAGCTATTCGCGAGAACCCCTCAACAAATCTCCGATAATATCCAGCAAGCCCTAAGAAACTCCTGACTTCGGTCACATTAGTAGGTCTCAGCCACTTGGTGATAGCCTCAACCTTTGCTGGATCCATGGTAATATCATCGGCGGAAACAATATGACCTAGAAAAGCAACTTGCCCCAACCAGAATTCACACTTAGAGAATTTAGTATACAACTTCTCCTGTCGTAGAATTCCCAAAACGGTACGAAGATGATGTTCATGCTCCTCCATCGTCTTGGAATAGACCAAAATGTCGTCGATAAACATAATGAAAAACTTGTCGAGATATTCATGGAAAATACGGTTCATCAAGTCCATAAAAACTGTCGGAGCATTAGTTAGACCAAATGTCATAACGAGGAATTCGTAATGACCATATCTAGTGCGGAAAGCGGTCTTAGAAACTTCTTGTTCCTTCACTCTCAGATGATGGTATCCCGATCTCAAATCGATCTTAGAGAAGAATTTAGCTCCTTGGAGCTGATCAAACAAGTCATCAATTCACGGAAGCGGATAACGGTTACGAATAGTAATGCGATTCAACTCGCGATAATCAATGCATAATCTCATGCTCCCATCCTTCTTCTTCACAAAAAATACCGGAGCACCCCAAGGAGAAACACTTGGGCGAATGAAACCACAATTAAGAAGTTCCTGCAATTGTTCCTTCAACTCCTTTAATTCAATAGGCGCCATATGATAGGGAGCTTTGGAGATAGGTTCAGCCCCAAGAATTAGATCAATACTAAATTCAACCTCACGTGCGTGTGGCATACCCGGCAACTCGTCAGGAAAAACATCGGGAAAATCACAAACAACAGAAACGCTCTCCAGATTAGGACTATCAACAGAAGTATCCTTAATCGATGCTAGAATCCTTCACAACCATGAGAAAGTAAGGCACGAGCTTTTAAAGCTGAAATGACTTTAATAGAATTACCAGGTTGAGAGCCTTGGTAGATAAATTCAGGAGCTCGTAGATCACCAAATAAAATATGTCTGTTATGACAATCAATTTTTGCTCGGTGTTCAGACAACCAGTCGATACCCAAGATGACATCGAAGTCATACATATCCAAAGGACAGAATTTCGCAGAACGGATCTTATCATCGAATAGTATAGGACAGTTCACAAATTCAAGATCGATAATAACACAGTTCTTCATCGGAGTGGAAATAGATAGATGATATTTTAGTGGTGTTGCAGGTATATTAGTATGTTTAGCAAAAGTAATGGATATTACAGAATGCGTAGCGCCCGTATCAAATAAAACATAAGCCATACGATCAAATAAACGTAGAATGCCCGTAACGGTACCTGAGGAGTTAGCAGCCTGGTGCCTAGTCAAAGCATGAACTTGGCCAGTAGTATTCGGTTTACGGTCACCACCAGAATCCCTGTTGTTGTTCCCATACTTAGGACACTCCCTAGCCAAGTGTCCCATACCACCACAAGCATAACAAGCCCCAGACGCCTTATAACACTTCGTGCCCGGATGAGACTTCCCGCACTCCTTGCAAAGAGTCGGTTCCATACGCCCCTTCTGTCCAGATGTACCCGCAGTACAATAATCTCGTTGACCCTGCTGTTGTTGGTCACGGCCAGCCCTCTGATAGTTATTCCCCTGTCTGTTATACCCACGAGCATCATAACCCCGGCGATCATAACCCTGCCTGTCCGATCCCCTAGTGTCAAAAACCCGGCGATCATTACCCCTGAACTCATTTCCTTGCTGAGTATTCCCCTGAGCTGGTCGAACCGGCTCACCATCGTAGTTCCTCTTCACCCCCTGTTTAACCCTCTCAACATCAATCTCAATGTTGCGAACGGCATTCGCAACCCCAGCAATATCATCAAAATGAAGGTTCACAACTCCGTTCAACAAATCTTGACGAAGAGCCCACTTGAATTTCTTCGCCTGTTCTACCTGTGTACCAACCTTTTCACCCAAAAACCCAGCCAATCAAACAAACCTCTTCTTAAATTATGTGATGGTCTCCCTGTCAGTCATAGCAATCGTGTGGTATTCCCGTTCATACTTCTCCTTCTCAGATAGAGGGAAGTACTGAGAGAGGAAAATTTCACGGAAAGAAGCCCAAGACAAAGTAGCCACATACTCGTTCGCATTGTCTCCACCCTTGGCATACTTGTATGACTTCCACAAATTGAGGGCATCCCCCTCAAACTTGTACATAGCCAACTGTGCCTTATAAATGTCGCCACAGCCTAAAACTTCAAATATCTTTTCCATATGAGCAATCCAATGCTCAACATCATCGGGAGAAGTAACCGCACTGAATGAATGAGGTTTCTGTTTGTTGAACCTTTCCAACCAGGTGTGAATAGTCTCAGGTGGGTTCCCACCACCACCAGAACTACCAGCACCGTTAGCCATTTCCTGACGCACTTCCTCCCGCATTTCCTCCCGAATCCTAGGTAAGAGTGCATTGACAGACTGTTGGACAGCAGCCTCAAAAGCAGGGTTATTAGCAAATTCATCCTGAGTGCGGGTAACAACCATCTGAAAGATCATAAACGAGTCAGCGGAAACAAAACATAGGTGGAATCGAAATACGAAGGAAAAACCAAATCAAAAGCGAAGCTTGATATCTACCCAATCCTCACAGGTCAAGTCCTAAGGTCTACAGGTCACAACCTTGGGCTCTGATACCATAATTGTAACACCCCAACCCGGTAAAGGGTAAAAGCGTCACATTATGGCGACATATCAAAGCATACAAAGATTATAACGCAAAGCGGAAGACTTTATAATATAAAAGTNGAGTCAGCGGAAACAAAACATAGGTGGAATCGAAATACGAAGGAAAAACCAAATCAAAAGCGAAGCTTGATATCTACCCAATCCTCACAGGTCAAGTCCTAAGGTCTACAGGTCACAACCTTGGGCTCTGATACCATAATTGTAACACCCCAACCCGGTAAAGGGTAAAAGCGTCACATTATGGCGACATATCAAAGCATACAAAGATTATAACGCAAAGCGGAAGACTTTATAATATAAAAGAAAGTCAAGAACATCATGACTCATTATTACAAAATCTCATAAAGTACGAAATGAAATAACATCAGCATAAGTTTAACATAATCCAAAATAGTCCAGAAGTGATGGGGAAACTAAGGTGTAGGTCTCTAAGCTCCTACTCTCATCACTCGAGCCCAGCATCCCGCTTATTACCTGCCGCATGGAAAAGAAAACGCGGCTGAGCATAAAAAGCTCAGTGAACAGATATATATGCAAAGCAAAGTAATAAGCAAATGAAAGAAGAAGATCATAAGATGGCATAATGTATCACAAGTCATAATAGAACGAAGCATCGTAGAGATATCAGCATAATCATATGGAAAAGGTAAAGAACATGTATCAACAAAGAAACGTCCAAACAAGATACTTGAATGGACAAATGAATCATAGGAAAGCCACGAGCCGACCTAACAAGGTACTTGACAGATCTCATACATACATACATACATAATCATCAGTAGCCACATAAGTGCACAAAGAGAGGAGACCTCTATGTACCATACCTGGAGTGATCAGCTCCACCGTGAAGGAGTAGAGAAACACCTACCCACATTCACCATACATACACATACATAAACATAAGTGCTAGGATGCATCCACACGCCCCCCATGCATACATAGATACATAAACCGGCATAATCATATCATAAGTGCTCATAATCTTATCATATCAAATGGGGACGCCGTGGATCAATCACACCTCCACAGAAAGTGTCATGCCGTCGGTGCCTCGATGACACGCCCATGGTACCTCCATGAGTAGTTAGAAAACTCGGGCATAAGAAGAGACGAAGCATACATACATACATACATAGAATCATAGCAGCATATCCAAATCATATCATAGCATAATCATAATCAAAGGAGAGTCAATGAATGTGAATCATATATCAGAGGGATCATATCAAAGGTCATATCAAATGAATCATAAAGAATGAATCAACATAAGGGAACATAGCAATGGCAAAGGGAATCTTATAACGAATCAAAGATCAAGATCAAGTCATGAGAGAGAAAGCACCCTTACTGAAAGGGCAGAATATCTGTACCTTGACGAAAGCAAACAAACACCAAAGATGATCACTAAAGAGATGACAACTACTCCCGCTTCACCGGATCTACATGAATATGATAATCACGTATTATTTTATGTTCATAGAATCAGGTTACTTGTTTTAGTATACTTTCCATTTTAAGTAACTTTCTATTTTAAGTAACTTTCCAAATTTAGTAAGTTTCCATGAATAGTAGTTCCCATATTTAATAACTTTTGCAAATTAGTACTTTAATACTTTAAGGTTATTATTGACGATTAAATAATATATAAGGTTTAAAATGACCAATATAATAGTTTGGGTCTTAAAATATCAATATTATAAGTTTAGAGTCTAAAATGTAAATTATCAAAATTAAATATTAAAAGTCAACTAAAATTAATTTAAAAGTTTATTTTAAAAAAATTTTATCAAGATAATAATTTTGGACCCGTCATTACCATTTTATATAATTTATTAACGTACCCATGATATTACTATTTATGCGGCGACGACCCAAGATTTTTATAAAATCATGAAAGAATATTTTTATAACCCGACATTGGTATACACACAATACCCTTAATTTATTTAGAAAACATAACCAGTCTCGACCCCTCTTTATGTTTAGTCATTCATACGATTCAAAATAATAGAACAACATGCATGTAATACCCATTTTAATTAGACAACAAACAGATGAAACATGTATAAAGTTAAGCGTATAAAGTCCATTCGAAACAGTATATAATTTAGGTCGAATAGTGTAAACTTCTCATTCATTATGTTATGTTTCCTTTCTATCATTTTTATGTAACAACACGATTAGATCGGCTTTCGAAAACATTATTTCATGCAAGGTTGTTTATTTCATGTAATACTTTCATGTGACAAGATTTACGTGTAGAATGCATGCTTCAAATGTATGAGACCAACAGATCATAAAACAACAAATGAGACCACATCAGATTGTTTTATATGCTTCATATGTATGAGGTTATCCTCCAATTACATGCATGCATACTTACAGTCAATTCATTTTATCTAGTATACTACATTACATATGTCTATAACATATTTTATAAGCATAAAGTTTTAACAAGATCGATACCTATGTTTGTCTTCTTTTTATTTTCGATCAAGTGTAACAGTTTTTAACAAGTCATCCAAGTCGTTATTTTACATGAGTTGATTATAATTTTATGTGTGCCTATATCGAAACACATGCTAGCCGATTCCCAAAGAAAACAACAGCATCTAATCGCATAAAAGAAAAAGGTAATCGAACATAGCGGAGTTTGTTACCCTTGTAGCGTGACAACAAGAAGGAAGGAACAAGGATCGTATACTAGTTATTCCAGCCGAAACTCAAACAAAACCCAACCTTCGATCAGTTTTGAAACCCTCGAACAAGACCCCTATTCGACTCAGAATCACACATCCAAGACCCCGATCAAAACCACCACCAAGACCATGATTGAATACCTCCCTTGTACTTTGATTTCGAATGGAAAGATTGGAGAAAAAATGACAGCCGCTGGTTGTGTAACTTGTTTAGAGTTTTTAGGGTTTTCAAAAGTGTGTTGTGGGTGTTAAATATTTGTGGGATACAGTATTATAAAACCATGTGAGGAGATTAGATTAAAAAAAAAGAGAAGCCAAATTTCTTGTGATTGTGATTTGAATCTTTCCAAGTTTAAATCAATCACGTATGAAGTCAAATTCGAGGTCCTGGTTCATTGGGTACAAAAAGAACATTTGGTCCATGCATTCTATTTCTAAGCATGTACAAGTTTACATATATACATAATATATAATTTTATTATATTATCAGTATTATGGTTCTCATGTGTCGAAAAAGGTTTAAGTATTATTGTATTAATACTTAGGTTAAAATGTAATTATACGTTTGGTATTTTACGGGTGTTATATAAAATAACCTTAGGAGGGTCTT
This sequence comes from Artemisia annua, assembly GCA_014162995.1. Taxonomy (NCBI): domain Eukaryota; kingdom Viridiplantae; phylum Streptophyta; class Magnoliopsida; order Asterales; family Asteraceae; genus Artemisia; species Artemisia annua. Next base: position 9,281 of record LBNU01039111.1, read on the forward strand.
GGGGACTCTACTTAATCTTTTTTCCAATATCTTGCGTCTTTCTTTTGTTGTAACTAGAAAGCACAGTTCTAATACCGTAGGCTGTTTGAAACTTAATTGCTGCGTGTATAGTGGAAACTACAATACCCATTTTCTGCATGGTTGTTCTCCCTATGAGCAGATTGTAGGGAGAAGCGGACCGTACGATCGCGAACGTGAGAGTTCTGTTCTTGCGAGCCTTCCTTCGCCAATCGTTACCTCTTGGGGGACTTCTCCCAAAGGCCACGAGTGTTCCCCTGAAAATCCCACCAAAGGTATCTTTGAATCTACCCTTTTTGATCTAATAGAAGGTCTGAGCTTCAAGAAGCAGTGCTCATATATGATCTCGCAAGAACTTCCGCAATCCATGTAGGCTCTGTTTACTTCTCGATTGGATATTAGAATTTTGATGACTACTGGCTCATCTGAGGCAGGTTGGTCAGTCATGGGGGGAAACGTTATTTCCCCTATTGCCTGTGCTTCTTCCTCCGCCTCTTTCTTCTTCTGGCTTGTTCCTGCCCGACGAACCATGAGGATAGGAGCTTTGGTAGGGTGGAAGTCTTTTTCCAACGGAGCGTCAGAGACCCTTTCTTTCCCTTTTTTTATTCCTTTCACAAGGTGTGTTAGTTGCCCCGACTTTACAGCCTCCTCTATTTGCCTCTTCAGTTCCCTGCAACTGTTGGTCTCATGACCAAAGTCTTCATGGCAATAGCAATACTTGGTTGTGTCTCAGCTTTTGCCCTTACTGGACATACGCGGAGGTGGTTCGAATGTCTTCGCCACCCTCTTCGTGGCCAGGATTTCCCTTGGAGACTTCGAAAGACTCTCTATCAAGCCGTGATTAGGGACCTTGTTATAGGGAGTGAACATGTGCTAGTTTTTGTTTCTGTTCCTTGATCCTTTCCACGAGGAATTCTTTAGGAACTTGTGGGTTTGATCTCTGCCATCCATAAGACCCTTATACGTTCTGTGGATAAAAATTCCACAAGAGTCCGATTTTGTAGGCCATGCACAAAACCAAAAATACGTTGTTCTTCGTGCAGGCCAAGAATCTGTAAGGTTTCATCCGTATACCTTGTAACGAAGCTTCTTGTGCTTTCGTTCACCTTCTGCTTAATGTTATGAACTGTTAGGTGGGTCCTTGTGAACTTCTTCTACTGGCTAAAGTGCGAACGAAACTTAGGCTTCAGATCATCAAGGTTAACAATGCTGCCTGGTTTATACCCATTCCACCAGATACGAGCGGAGTCTCGGAGGGTGTATGTGAACATGTGACAGGCTACGGGCATGACCCACTTCTGCATCCTTATAGCTCCTTCGAATAAGTGTATAAAGTTATCTGGATCCCCTTTTCCGTCATAAGTGCCTATGTGCGAAGGCATCTTCAAACCATCGGGCAATGGATAGTCCTCTATCCACCTTACAAAAGGTGTCGCAGGACCTGTAGGCTCTGGATATAGACAGTTGTAAGGTGGCATGTTCATGGAGGCAGTGTTGTATGGATTGTGATGAGGAGGTACCCCCGAAGAGGTTTGATTAGGATAATGTTGATCCCAGTTGAGCAGTAGATCTAGTTAGTTATCTTAGATAAATCTAAAACAACTTATATAGAAGCTGACTTGAATTGTAATAAACTTAAACAATATGCGGAATATACTGTTTAACTTAAGATGAACACAAGAACAATTGTTTCACACTTTAATACTTCAATATATTAAATACGAGCACTCTAACAATGTTAGGGTTTACAACCTTGAAGTGATTCGACTTAACACAGAAACGTACATACTCTAACCCTGGGGATCTCCTTTTATAGACAAGGAACCCTACATGATTTTACAATAACTTCTTACACAAACAAAGATATTCTAAACATATAGAATATTTACACAATCTTTACTATAATGACAAGACACGTTTCTATTCATATCTCTGAGCAGCAGAGTCTTGCAATCCTTCTAGCAACACTTTCCAGCCTAGCAGCAGTCTGTTTACACTAGCAGCAGATTCAGCACCTTAGCAGCAGATTGACACTTAGACACATTCTCAGAAGTAGAATCCTAAAACCCAACAATCCTCCCCTAAACTTGATGTTTGCCTCCCAAATCATCAAGTTTCTTTTAAGCACAAACAAACACCAGGAGGATGCTTCCAAACACTTACTTCTTGACTTCACCACTATCTGCAAGAATCTTCTCATACCTGGTGACCAAGTTATAAACTTGTTCATCAAACTTATACTGTAAGTGAAGCATTTTAGGCTTCAACATCTGAAAGATAATTGCTCTATGATTGATGAGCACTGGATAATCTTTCTCAGCAAGCATAAATATAGTTGACCCTCCAACTGATAAAGCATGGACACCACAAGACTGATAAAAATACCANGTTCATCAAACTTATACTGTAAGTGAAGCATTTTAGGCTTCAACATCTGAAAGATAATTGCTCTATGATTGATGAGCACTGGATAATCTTTCTCAGCAAGCATAAATATAGTTGACCCTCCAACTGATAAAGCATGGACACCACAAGACTGATAAAAATACCATCTTTGAACATTTCCAGACTTTAGTACTTTCCATTCTAGGTCACCATCACAAGGTTCAAACATAACCGTTAGTCTATAGTAGATCACTCTCTCATGAGTTTCTTCTGGTCTGGTCTCACCATATTTTTCTTTATAAAGCCTCCAGACATCACATACATCATCTCTATCCATATGATACAACATCTGCTCAAAAGATAAAAAATGAGTCCATAAGCCATTTGTTCTTTCAAAACCCCACATGAGTCTATTTTTGCTTCCATATTCTTGAACCCCACATTGAATGACACAATTGGATGTTTAACATCTAAAGGTGTAGGATTTAGAGCTTTTGGTTCTATGTGTTTGTGAAAGAAATGTGAGAGTCATCACTCTTTCTCTATCCTCTTCAGATCCACTACCTTCTTCTTTATCCAGTTCTGAACTGCCAGCACCATCAACCTTCCTCTTTTTCCTAGCAAAAGTTTTCTTAAAAGCTCCTCTTTTCTTGCTTTCATAGATAGGAGTAGGTTTAGTTTCTGCTATGCTTTCCTTTACCTGCTTTGCAACTTTAGGTTTTTCAACATTCTCAGCCTCTTTGATCTTCTCAGGCTAACTTGACTTATTTTCACCTCTTATCTTTCTATTCATTTCAGCAATCATTGCNTTCTTAAAAGCTCCTCTTTTCTTGCTTTCATAGATAGGAGTAGGTTTAGTTTCTGCTATGCTTTCCTTTACCTGCTTTGCAACTTTAGGTTTTTCAACATTCTCAGCCTCTTTGATCTTCTCAGGCTAACTTGACTTATTTTCACCTCTTATCTTTCTATTCATTTCAGCAATCATTGCCTCATCTTCTTTAGATCCAATGGCAATGAATCTTTCACATTCTGTTCTAGCACTTTGGTACATAGTGAAGATTTCAGAGTCATCATAGTTCTTGAGGTTAACAATTTTCCAACCTTTTACATGTTTCAGGTATTTTTCCTGAACCTTTCTTTGCTGTAGAGGTGTTGGCCCTTTGAGAATCTTTCTTTTTTTTCTTGTAGCCGCAGCTTCCTTTTTCTTTCTTGCAATAACCACCTTCATCCAAGCTTTAACATCAAACCCAGGAACTTCTTGTTCCTCAATCTTTACTAGCTTGGCAAGCTCAATGTCAACATCTACCTTTATCACTTCATCCTCCCAATCCTCATAAGCTTTCAGATCCTTTTCTATCTTCTCAGCTTGAAGTCTTTCTTGTTCAAGAAGTTGTTGCTCAATTAATTAGTTGGCGAAGCTGGACACACTCGTTCGTTGTGTGGCCTTTCTGTCCATGGTAGTCGCAGTAACCGTTCCCTATGCGCTTTCCTTCTGGGGTGCGCATTGGTGGAGGTTTGGGGAAATTTGCTCCCTCTGTTGCGAATATCTCTCTAGGAGTTTTTATCAGCGGGGTATACTTGTCGATACCCCGTGTACCTCCGTCATTGCGATAGCCTTTGTTGCGGTTGCCGCCATGGTCGTTGGATTGTCTCCTTGACTGTTCCTGTGGCCTGTAGTTAGAATATGCTTTCTTACTATCCGCGACGGCGGCTTCTCCTTGAACGAAAGACCTTGTACGCTTCATCAGTTCGTCGAATGTTTGGGGGACTTTATCATTTAACTTTTTGATAAGGTCTTGGTTGGTGATCCCATTCATGAATCCTGAAATTTTCAGTATTTCAGGACATGCCTTGATGTGTAGGCATTCGTCTTTGAAGCGTTCCATGAAGGCGCTCGTAGATTCCCCTTGGCGTTGTTTGATCCTAGCCAATTCTACTGGGTCCTTAGCGTACTTCTTTCTCTGTGTGAAGTTCAAGCGGAATGCTTTCCGCAACTCTTCATACCCTTTTATACTTCTTCGTGGAAGTTTGCTAAACCAAGTTCGCGCGTTCCCTACCAACGTGGAATTAAACATATGGCACCACACAGGTTGTGGCCAGTTTTCGATGCCTGCAGCGGATTCGAAAATTTTTAGGTGATCATCAGGGTCACCTGTTCCATCATATGTTTTGACGTTGGAAGGCATGCGCCTCTTCTTGTTGTCTGAATAATCGCTGATGCGCCTTGAGAACGCACCAACCTTTTGGCGACGCCAAGGAAGGGATATATCATCATCCTCTTCCTCACGACGTCTTCCTCTGGACTTCCAGTGTCCGGTATCGCTATCCTCGTTGTCCGAGGAGCTATCTGAGGGAGAGTCGTTTTTTCTGCGGCGCTTGCGCCGCTTTTCCTCGGGGCCTGAGCTTGAGAAGCTTTCGTTAGGGGATACCCGTCCACCTAGTCTATCGTGGATTCTTCTAGATCTAGAAGATTCCTCACTTGGTGAGTGCTGTCCTCCCAACCTGTCGTGGACTCTGCGACCTCCCAATCTTGTTCCTCCAAGTAATGTGAGTTTAATGGCGTGCCGAATCTAATTCGAACACTGACGCGCCTCTTGTTATTGTCGCGCTCTTCATAGCGCAGTGGGGAAGTTCCATTGAAGTCGAGCCGACTCCTTAACCTTCTCCTGGCCTCCTCTTGCAGGAGTGTGTTCAATGTTTCAAAATTTTGTGATACAAGATTTTTTAACATTGTTTCTTGAGCATTTTCCTCTAGCGCAGGAATACTCTCCTCCAAGTTGAGCCTCCTCTCGCGATCAGGCACGTTTGGTGGCACTGTGTTGTCCACAGCGGTTGCTACTTGGTGGGGGGTAGTAAAGAGAGTGCGCTAGAGATCTTCAATGTTTGGGACTACTGTAGTAGTCTGAGCAGTTGCAGAGGGTACTTCTACCATTGGGAGAATCGTGGTGGTTTCTACTTCCTGGCGACCAGGCGCACTGGTTGTCCAGTGTTTTGCCTAGGAGGCGCATCAGGGTAGTTCCTCCTTGGAGGGTCACCACGCGTCTTATCCAACTGCGGAGTTCCCTTGGATGAATTTTTGTGTTTCGTCATTCTAGTCCTTAGTGTTGGGTCCCACGGATGGCGCCACTTGTTGATACAAAAGTTGGGCGTTCCTTGTTTGGGTTCCTTTCCTCGTATCAATTGGTTGATATTGCTTGAGACCTGCGCACTAAGAAAGCAACAGACACCGTTAGGCTTATCGAGGGATTGTCTCCCCCGATTATCCTCCGGCGTGAGAGTAAGTAATCGTGTTTTAGGGTTGTGAGGATTTAGGGTTTGTAAGTCGTACCTCTGCGAGAGTCATAATGCCCTATATATATAGACACGAATCCTTGTTGGTTTCGTGTTCCGCAAACCTTGGTATGTCCCGTGTATCGCGGGTATTTGATATACATCCTATAATTAGGAGATATCGTTTATTCACATTCCTAAATAATCATTGGGCTTGGGCCTCGTGGGCCTAAGCCGTCGTATTGGTAGTCCAATTAGTATGAAACTGGCCCACGCGTAGTGGGCTTGCGTGTGGGTATTGTTTACCAAACGGGTTCATGACCCGGTGTAGACTATACGTCATCACTTATCTTTGGGCCAATACTCATAAGGTATATGGGTATACAGTTCTTCATCACTTGAATTCACCTCAGGTTCTTGTTTAAGCATTTTACCTTTGCCCTTATCTGATGCAACAACAATTGGAATAGACTTCTTCTTTGGAATGGTAGGTTCTCTGATAGTCACTCCTTTGGTAGGTAGTTTGATCTTCTGAACTTCCGAAGAGAGTGTCTTTAGTTGAGGTGTAAGAATAGGTGTAGGTTGTTGTTGGATTGAGGTGGTGGTTGTTGTTGTTGAGATTGTTTTTCTGAGTGTACTATTGATTCTTTCTCACTTAGCACCATCATAGCCTCAGCAGCAGCTTTGTCATTAGATCCAGCAGCAGATCCCTGTGCATCTGCAGAGTCACCTTTTGCACTAGCAGAAGGATCAACAACTATTTCTTGAACAGCAGTCTCTTGAGCAGCAGTCTCTTGAGCGGCAGAGTTATCAGCAACAGAACCCTGATCTTTTTCATTAACTACAGTCTGATCAACAACACTTGGAGCAACAGATTCTGGAGCAGTAGAGTTCTCAGCAGCAGTTTCAACAGCAGAGTCTTCTACAGTGTCTCCTAAAGTTTTCAAAGCCCCACTCATCATCTCTGTAGTCTTCAAAAGTTGTTCAGGTTCCAAAGTTTTGAGTTTATCTACCACCAACTCTGTTGTTTCCACAATCCTCTCCATTACAGCTTCATGCCCTTCTTTATTAGCAACCACATATCTATCTACATTTTCACCATCACCACTGTCTATCTCCATATCCTCCCCTGTACCCATACCAGTATCCAAACCATCATGAGCAGCATTGTCTTCCAAAATTTTATCCTCCCCTGAAGTTTCCAAATCATTCCTCCCCTGTTTGGAAGCATCCTCTTCCATTGCAGTGGGTTTAGTAGAGGATCTAATTCTCTTGGAAGGTCCCACTTTCTTAAATCTTTTGAAGGTTGAAGATCTTGATTTCTTCAAATTGACCAGCACCTTCATCTGTTGTTGCATTTTAGTGATCTCCTTTGCCTGAGCAGATGAAAGCTTCTTGAGATCAAGAACTTGTTCCGCCAAAGATGTGCATTTAGTCTCCAAAGTGGTACATTTTGCCATTAATTCTTTAATAGCTTTCATACTAGTCTCATCACTTCGACCTGTATTACCTGGTCCGAGAGGTGAATCATTGACATTGACATTTTGTACAGTATCATCCATCAATTCATGAGTTACAGATCTGTCCTCATCACTTCGGGATGTGTAACCTTCCCTGAGAGGTGAATCTTTGGACTTAAGCTCAGCATCAAACCTAGTTTGATCATCTGAACCCCCTTTGTTTACCATGTGCTAGGGTGTCCATCATTGGATTCAGATTCAGAAGAATCTTCCTCACTAGATGTTGCGTTGGTTTGGGTCTTACTTATGTTATCACTGCCCTGCTCTGCATCTAAGCTAGTAGCAGTAGTGGTAGCCCTTGCCAATCTGTCTCCTCCATCACCTGAGACAGTCTCATCTGGTACTTTCATCCTAACACTGGCCTGAGATTGCTCAGTGTCCTTTGAGGTTGTCCTATTTGTTTGGGTCTTTTCAGTGGGAGAGGATGAAAACTCATTGGATCCTTCAAAAGTGGGTGTGTGTTGGGAATCAGTGGGGTTTTCTGACTCTTCACCCTGATTGTGTTGAACAAGTTCCACCATATATGGCAAAAGTGGTGTAAACTTGCCTGAAAAACCTTTTCCATTTTTAATCAAGAAAGTAAACATTTTGGGTACCAAAGGTATTGCCTCATAAGTAGCCTTGTGTGTTCTTATTTTAGAAATCTGGTTTTCTACAAACAATTGAACAAATCTAGGATAAAGCAAAGATGTTCCTTTTTCTCTGATGGATTTTGCCATACCCTCTAAAATCAAGTTTGAAAAATTAAATGGGTTTCCATTGCACAGAGACACCATAGCAGAGGCTATGGGTGCACTGAACTCATTCCACCCAGATGTTTTAGAACTCAAACAATGTAAAAGATTATGGACCAAAAATTTGTACTGAGAACAGAGAAGACCTTTTTGAAACTTTAACCATCATTTTTCCTCTCATATCCCAGAGCATGTAAACCTTCAAAAATGTTAGTTTTAACAAGAACCTTAGGCGCATCCTCATCATTAAAGAGAAGAATCTCTCTAATAGATGATTCAGTGACAAGGACCTTTTCATTATCTACCATGGCCCTAATCTGTGTTTCTCTATTGTTAGTTTTGACCTTTGCAGTAAGCCAGAACTGTTTAATGTAGGATTGAAAGATAGTTGGGTTCACAGTTAATGCATACCTAATTGAAGTAGCATTAAGAAAGTGTACCATCTCTGTGAACTCATCTGGAACCAAGGATGCATCTAGAAATGCGACATTGTTGTGGTTTCTGGCCCAAGTGCGTGTAATCTCCATGAAGTTAGGGTTTGTGAATTTGGGAAATTTTGATTTTGATGATAATGGAGTGTTTGTGTGCGGTTATACTTCAATCGGGAGCGTGTAAAAACTAATTGTGAGATCCAATTAGGTTTTTAACTGATTTGGGAAGTTACATAACCGCCCTTCCACTTTTAAACCGAGCAGGAGAACCCTGTGTAGCAGCAGAACCAGCAGCAGAGTAATATAACTAGCAGCAGAGTTGTTCGGCAATCAGCAGAGTTGACTGTACTTTAGATATTTCTTGGTCAAACAGTCAAAAAGTCAAAAAGTCAAACCTTCCATTAATTATCCCCAATCAATGGCAATTACCAACTACACATTAAATATTTTCCCCAATTTAATCCGTTATTTAAGGAGAATCTGATCCATTCCAATTTCATCACAAATCAAACCCTAATCTCCTCCAATTAGCAAATCAATCTCTTCCATACTTCACACAATCCAATCAATATCGCACCAAAACGTGAAATCATTGATCTCTCTTCTAATTCTTCTGACTAATCTGATTTCTCTGATTCTGATTCCCTAATTGACACCATGCCTTTTCCACCATATCGTCCTCCCCGTAGAGGAAGCAGGACAAAAGAACAAGCCCGGAAGTTCAAACATGATATCAATGCTGCTATCCTTCCATACCATCCCAGATACCAATCTCCCACAAACAGAAGAGGTGAGGGAACATCTAGGTCTGCACAAGGAGAAGATACTTCTGAACTGGCCAAGAAGATTCCAAATGCTCTAGCACAGGCTCTTGAAACAGCCTTGGCATCAATGACTCTAATACCAGTGCCTGAGCCATCCAAGTCATCAAGGAAACCTCCCTTGAAGGTTGTGGTTGGTCTTGCTTGCAAGAGGGTGTGGACCAAGGATATGCATCTGAAGAAGAAGACAGATCCAAAGGGCAAAGGAAAAGAACCTATGGAGTAGTCTTGTTAGGAATCCTTGATGTAGACTTTTTGTGTTTTGTTGAACTTTTCTTTGTAATTTGCATCTTTGTTTTTGAATGAACTTTTACTGTTTGTTGAATCATTGTTTTGTTCATACAGCAAAAACATCCATGTTCACTTTATCCTGCAAAAAGTTAGTCCAAAACCACAAAACATACAAGTCCACAATAGCAAAATCTAACTCAGCAGCAGAGTTTCCAATAGCAGCAGAGTTGACTTAGCAGCATTTTCCAAATTTAGCAATGACAACAAACTTTTAAGATAATAATAGTACAGATACTTATACAAAATTTTACAAATACACAGAGAGATAAGTTTTCTAAAGATTGATCATTCCAATACTTGAAATCAAATATTGAAATCTACCCACATCAAAATGTTTGGTAAGTAGATCTGCAACATTTTGATCAGTATGGACTTTAAAAATTTGAATGAACTTCTTTTCATAACAATCTCTAATAAAATGATGTCTTATCTCAATAGGCTTTGTTTTAGAGTGAAAAACAGGATTTTTAATTATGCACAAGGTACTGTTATTGTCTATATGAATTTTGGTGTTCATAAAATTGTACCCATAGTCCAGCAATTGATTTTGCATCCAAAGCACTTGACCACAGCAACTAGAAGCAGCCACATACTCAGCTTCAGTTGAAGAATTTGCCACCACAGTTTGTTTCTTGCATTGACATGACACCAACCTGCTTCCAAGAAATTGACAACCCCCTGTTGTGGATTTTCTATCCAAACAAGCTCCAGCATAATCAATGTCTGTGAAAGCCTCCAACTCAAATGGTGAATTCTTAGGATACCAAAGCCCCAATTTGGTTTGATGCTTTAAGTATCTAAAGATTCTCTTTACTGCATTAAGATGTGATTCTTTGGGAGTAACTTGAAATCTTGCACAAGCACAGACAGAGAACATAATGTCTGGTCTTGAGGCTGTAAGATACATCAATGACCCAATCATTGATCTGTACACATGAACATCCACATCTTTGCCTTCTTCATCTTTTAACAATGGTTTGTCTTTTTCCATAGTTGTCTTTGCAGGCTTGGCATCAGTGAATCCAAATTTCTTCAAAATATCAGCCACATATTTATCTTGACTAATAAATATGCCATCTTCCTTTTGTTTCACTTGTAACCCCAAAAAGAAGGTAAGTTCTCCCATAGAGCTCATAGAAAACTTATCTTTCATTATCTTCTCAAACTCCTCACACATAGCTTTGCTTGTAGAACCAAAGATGATTTCATCAACATAGACTTGAACCAGCAAAATATCATCTTTATTCTTCTTAATGAACAAAGTTTTATCAATCCTGCCCTTTGTGTAACCAAATTCTAACAAGTAGGTTGACAACTTTTCATACCATGCCCTGGGAGCTTGATGCAAACCATACAGTGCTTTTCAACTCTATAAACTTTGTCAGGAAGTTTGGATCTTCAAAACCAGGTGGTTGTGACACATATACCTCCTCTTTGATTTCCCCATACAGAAAAGCACCTTTCACATCCATTTGATACACCACAAAGTCTTTATATGAAGCAAATGCAAAAAATAGTCTAATAGCATCAATCCTTGCCACAGGTGCATATACTTCATCATAATCAATGCCTTCTTGTTGTGTGTATCCCTGAGCAACTAATCTTGCTTTGTTTCTAATCACAATGCCTCTTTCATCTCTTTTGCATCTGAAAACCCATTTAGTCCCAATAGCCTTCTTCCTATTGGGTAGATCAACCAAGGTCCAAACTTCTTGTACCCTAAATTGGAGAAGTTCTTCCTGCATATCTTCCACCCAACTTGTTTCTTGTAAGGCTTTTTACACATTCTTGGGTTCTATTTATGATAGAAAGCAAGCAAATAGGCAATTTTGTAGATCTTTGTGACTATTTCTTTGATGTAGAGATCTAGCAAAGAAACCTTTGAGAAGCAGCTCCTTTGTCTTCTTCCTTGTTTGAACATTTGATGATGGATCACCCAAAATTTGTTCTTTTGGATGATGCTTGTGAATTCTGGTTGTTTTTGTGGGACTAACAGGAATGTTGAGTTCCATGTTGTTGAAATCAGTTTGAGCACCAAAAATTTCACCATCAAGAGCTTCATCATCTGTATCTTCATAGATTTTAGTCAATCCAGGCATGTCTGGATCATTTTGAGAAGTTGTATCAACCAAGGATATGCCCTATGTGTCAACTGTAGGAAACTTGAGAGTTGTTGGAGAAGCAGTCTACTCAGCAGCAGAGTTGTCTGTAGGTGTAGCAGCAGAATCAGACAGACTATTGCTTGAAGTAGTTTCCTTTGTGACATCATCCAAAAGTGGCTCATCATTTACCACCTGTGCATCACTAGATGATTTCATACCTTCTCTCCCATCTCCCATGAGAGAATGATCATCTTGTGAGCTTATATGCTCCAGAGTGGGAATGATAGTTGGACCAAGCTTCCATTTTACAACCAAAACAAACTCTTCTTGAGGTGTGGACTTCTTTGCATCTGTAGCTGCAGAAACATTTTCCTTTGTACCTGCAACATGGTTAGTATTTACACCTGCAATCACTGGCTCATAATTCATGGTTTTGGTTAGCATATCAATATTAAAAACCACTAAGGTTCTATCTTTGCAGTATTAGGTTTATTCTCATCAAACTTAATATGCAAAGTCTCCTCTACAAATTTGGTTCTCTTGTTGTACACTCTGAAAGCTCTACTATTTATGGAGTAGCCAACAAAATAACCCTCATCAGCCTTCTCATCAAACTTGCCTAACTGTTCTTTGGTATTTAAGATAGTAATAGGACACCCAAATGGTCTAAAGAAAGCTATCATTGAATTTTTACCATGGAACAATTCATAAGGGGTCTTAATATGAGGCTTAACTACCTTACTCCTATTTTGCACAAAGTAGGCAGTGTTCACTAATTCAGCCCAAAAAGGTATAGGCAATTTAGAATCTGACAACATAGTCCTAGCAGCCTCAATCAATGTTCTATTTCTCCTTTCTGCTACACCATTTTGAAGAGTAGTTCTAGCAACACTGTATTGTCTTAAAATACCCTTACCCACACAGAACTGATTCATAGCATAAATCTTAAATTCAGTTCCATTATCATATTGATTATTTTTACTTTATGATTTATTAGGTTTTCTATTCTAGTTATGAATTCCTTTAGAATCTCAGTAGTTTCATCCTTAGAAGCTAGAAAGAACACCTATTGAAACCTGCTAAAATAATCTGTGGCAACTAGGCAATATTGCTTCCTATTCAGACTATTCACATAAACAGGTCCAAATAAATCCATACGAAGCAAATGTAAAGGCTTGGTAATGGTATTCACAACTTTGGACTTAAAAGACACTCTGTGTTTGATAACGCTCAAATTGTGCATGTTTTTAGTGGCGTTATTCGTATGTTTTTTAGTTGTTTTTGTCAATTAATCGTATAAAATTGTGTATTATAGAAAAATGAAGAAAAAGACGTAAAAACGATCAATAAACGAAGATTTATGCATGTACGAAGAATTCCCGACAAATGAAAGTCTCTTTGAGTATATTCGAGAAGATAAAAGTTATGAAGTTGTCACTCCAAAGACTCAAGAATAAAGTACAAGAAGAAAACGAGAAAAGAAATGAAGGAAAGAAGCTAAAAAAGGAATTATTGGAAGACTCGTTGTTCCCGACACACCTTCACCATTTTGGCCATAAGTTGAGCATACGGAGTCGGTTTGACCCCCGTTTTCGGCCACGGAAAGCTAAGAGAAAGATCTACAACTTTGATGTTTACCATTTTCTGCCAAAATGCATCCATCCAGACGGATGGATGGTTTACCGAACGGATAGATCAAAATGTCTCATCCATCCATTCGGCATGGTCCCGTAACCGGATAGGATGGATTGGACCTGAGGATCTAACCAATCGGTTGGATTGATGACCGAACGGTTGGATGAATCTGACCTCCCCAAGTTATTTTTAATGCTCAATTAAGGTGCCATTAAGCCCAAAGTCCGATCATGTCTCCCTAATAACTCCTAAACCTGCTAAGTTATGATACTTTGTGCCCAAGAAACTTACTTGTTGGCTAAGGGTGGCTTCTACCTATAAATAGGACCATTTTGTCTTGGTTCTATGTGTGCATTTCTATCCTCCACCCTTAAGGACGAATTTTCACCACCCTTATCTCACCCAAAAGGCCACAACTCTCTGCCATTTCCATATAGTGCTCAAGTGGTCTAGAAAGTGTTCGGGTATAATTTTCTGGCTTGGTTAGAAGTTTTAGTTGATTGGAGGCTTGAAGGTTTATATAATCCTTTACATTTACCTATTGTAATTGATACCTTGGGTAAACTCTTGTTACTTTTAAGATGTTGAATGTTATATCTCATGTTTGGTACTTTGTGTTTCATGTGATGTGTTTTGATAATGATAATCTCTTAATGCTTGTTTGGTAAATATGATAACTTGTGATAAAAGGATGTTTGGATAAAATTAGTATTTGTTTGGTTTATGATGAAAGACATCATATTTGGTTAAATTGGAACTTGTCTTGTTTACTATTGTTGAGTCTAAATGTCGAAAGGATTTAATAGTGGTTGATTTCAATAAATTAGTCGACAAATGTTTTGGTCTTGTACTTTGTGACGATTTTACAAGAAACTTAATAAACATAACAAGTTAAGGTTTAATTTGGATTTTAGGTCGAAAGGCAATCTTTTGAATATGTGTTCTAATCATTTTTCAAGTAAATGGAACTTAACAAATTAATAACATCAAAGTCAAGGACGAAAGGAATCTTTGTTGTTGTTTAAGTGTAAGGCTCATGACATGACCATTTAATTGAGGCTTATGCATATTTGATTTATAAAACACTAAATTATTATTGGTTATTTTGGCCGAAAGGATTACCTTTGATAATATGTTTTCCAAACTAAACATCCTAATATCCATGTAATCATTTATCCAAACATGTATGTTCTTTGTGTTCTTGTTCTCATATTGCTTTTCTTGTGGTTTGATCCGTGACAATCATAACCACAAAATTGTTACTTGCTTAAATAAACAAACGACACTTGAGTGCAACCAAGTCTCTTTGGACGACCTTGACTTACCACCCCTATATTACAATTGACTAGGGTATACTTGCCCGAATGTGTTCCTAGTTAACCGGTAATTCTTGTTTATAAATTTAAAGCTTCGATGGAGCGCATCAAGTTTTGGCGCCGCTGCCGGGGACTTGTTTTGCACTTGTTTGTTCGTTTGATTGTCTTCTTGTTTGATAAATTGCTCGTTTGCTTGATATATTTTTTGCTTGGTTGATCATGATTCTGGCATCGCCGCAACAAATTAGTGGCGCCGTTGTCGGGGTTTTTGTTTTTGTTCTTAGTTGTTTGTTTGTTACTTGTGTTTTGATATGATTGCTATGGAGTAATTTGTGATATACTTGTGTGTATGATGTAATTGGTTACGGAGTATTCTTTTCTTTAAAAAGGTGATGCATGAAAACATTTCTAGTTTTATGAGTTTGTTGGGATAATATTTAATCTTGGTTAATTTGTTGATAAAAACATCTTGGGGAATATTGGCCGAAAGGGTTTTCTAAATGTTTTTATTCCAAAATGTTAGCGCGCGAATTAGTATGGGATATGATGTGTGAGAAGCATCCTATTTACTCATTAAAAAGGATTGGAGAAAATTTCATCACGAAAGTAGGCCGATAGGATTCGTAAGAATTCATAAGAAAAGAATTGCTTTTCAAACAACATAGTAATTATGGAATTGTCAAACTAGTTATGTTAGGCCGAAAGGAACTAACTAGGTGATTGAATTCTAGTAATGATTTTTCATGATAAACACCATTGATTGTTAATCATTCATATAAAGTTGTGCATCATAACAAGTTTACACCAAACTTAGTGAATACTCTATGCAATTGATTGTTGATTTACACACAAGTATATATCTTAAGTGTTTGTTTGTTTGCTTGAATTGTTTTGCTTGCTCTTGATGTTTACTCGAACGCTTGTGTTTCATTTTCTTAAAATACTCATTTCAAAGTTTGTTTTAAAAGTTTGTTCGAAAATGTTTGCGAAAAAGAAAAACCACCAAAAAGATTACCCAAATCATTTGTTCCATTTTTCTTTTGTGTTTTTCTTGTTATGTGAGTTTGAGTTTTATAAGTTATGTGATCTCTTGCATGCTTTTGTGTTTCTTTTTATTTGTGTTATTCTTGTGTTGATTAGTTTCGTATTAATTATGAATAAGACTATCTTGTTAGATCGTTTTGTTTGGTTTGTTTTATGTGACTAATTATGTTTGCTTGCGTCTATGTGCTTGTTATTTTCTGTGATTGTTCCTTTATTTTTGTTTATTGTCGTATTATGTTCTTGATGCTTGTATATATGTGTTTATGTGTTTTACTTGTGTTTATTTTTTTGTTTGTTACGTTATGTGTTCTTGTTTTGTTTTATCAATAAAAGTTTTAAGTAAAACTTGCAATCATAAAAAAAAAAAAAAAAAAAAAAAAAAATCATTTTTCGTATTTTGTTCTTATGTGTTTGTGTTTAGATCGTATAAGTTTAAATGTCTTTTTGGTTTTTGCAAGAGTTTCATTTCTTTTATTCAACTTAAACTCGGTTTTGCCATTTTTAATTTTTAGTACATTGTGAATAAATAAGTACTTGTTGTAAAAATAAAACGTTTTGAACTTTGTGGGTATGTTCACCGGATAGGATGGATTGGACCTGAGGATCTAGCTGATCGGTTGGATTGATGACCGAACGGTTGGATGAATCTGACCTCCCCAAGTTATTTTTAATGCTCAATTAAGGTGCCATTAAGACCCAAGTCCGATCATGTCTCCCTAATAACTCCTAAACCTGCTAAGTTATGATACTTTGTGCCCAAGAAACTTACTTGTTGGCTAAGGGTGGCTTCTACCTATAAATAGGACCATTTTGGCTTGGTTCTATGTGTGCATTTCTATCCTCCACCCTTAAGGACGAATTGTCACCACCTTTATCTCACCCAAAAGGCCACAACTCTCTGCCATTTCCAGAAGTAGTGTTCAAGTGCTCTAGAAAGTGTTCGGGAATAATTTTCCGGCTTGGTTAGCAGTTGTAGTTGATTGGAGGCTTGAAGGTTGCTATAATCCTTTACATTTACCTATTGTAATTGATACCTTGGGTAAACTCTTGTTACTTTAAAGATGTTGAATGTTATATCTCATGTTTGGTACTTTGTGTTTCATGTGATGTGTTTTGATAATGATAATCTTTTAATGCTTGTTTGGTAAATATGATAACTTGTGATAAAAGGATGTTTGGATACAATTAGTGTTTGTTAGGTTTATGATGAAAGACATCATATTTGGTTAAATTGGAACTCGTCTTGTTTACTATTGTTGAGTTTAAATGTCAAAAGGATTCAATAGTGGTTGATTCAATTCATTAGTCGACAAATGTTTTGGTCTTGTACTTTGTGACGATTGTACAAGAAACTTAATAAACATAACAAGTTAAGGTTTAATTTGGATTTTAGGTCGAAAGGCAATCTTTTGAATATGTGTTCTAATCATTTTTCAAGTAAATGGAACTTAACAAATTAATAACATCAAAGTCAAGGACGAAAGGAATCTTTGTTGTTGCTTAAGTGTAAGGCTCATGACATGACCATTTGATTGAGGCTTATGCATATTTGATTTATAAAACACTAAATTATTATTGGTTATTTTGGCCGAAAGGATTACCTTTGATTATATGTTTTCCAAACTAAACATCCTAATATCCATGTAATCATTTATCCAAACATGTATGTTCTTTGTGTTCTTGTTCTCATATTGCTTTTCTTGTGGTTTGATCCATGACAATCATAACCACCAACTTGTTACTTGCTTAAACAAACAAACGACACTTGAGTGCAACCAAGTCTCTTGGGACGACCTTGACTTACTACCCCTATACTACAATTGACTAGGTTATACTTGCCCGAATGTGTTCCTAGTTAACAGGTAATTCTTGTTTATAAATTTAAAGCTTCGATGGAGTGCATCAGTGTTGTTTACCCTTTTGACAGGCAACACAGGTTTCAAGATTTTCAAAAACTTTTGAAGGTAATCCTCTGACAAAATTGTCGTTCACCAATTTATTCATAGTTTTGAAATTCAAATGTCCAAGTCTTCTGTGCCATAATTTGGATTCATCAATAGTGGCCTTTGCAAGAAGACAAGTTAAAGCTCTTTTGGGAACTATGTTCTTTATATGATCACTGTATATGTTATCAGATCTAGAGACTCTTAGTAGCATAAATTTGTCATCTGGCAACTTAAAGCCAGGAGAAAGGATAAGACATTTAGTATCAGTAAAAAGAACAAAATTCCTTTCGTCACACATCTGTGAGACACTAAAGAGATTAAACTTAAGTCCATCCACAAGGAATACTCTTTCAAAATCCAAATTTCCTGTTTTGATTGTACCAGTACCTATAATCTTTCCACCTTTGACATCATTACCAAAGGCAACATATCCACCATTTTCCATTGGCTCAAAATCTTCAAGATGGGATATGTCTCCTGTCATATGTCCAGAGCATCCACTATCCACAATTCCTTTGTCTTTTAGCTCATCTTGTAGATTGCCCTGCACATGAAAAGTAGAGAAATCAGTTTCTCTTTTTGACCCAAGCCATCCCTGACTTGGATCTACCTTGTGCATCAACATAATCATATTTAGTGAGGTCCATTGATGCACTGCTGGGGTTGGAAGCTTTAGTTAAAACATTTGATTTTGGTTTCCAACTCCAGCAAGCTAAGGCCTTTACAGCATAGAAATGATTTCCAACAACTGTTTCTGTTATGACTTTTGGAACAGCAGTAGAGTCTGTTGCCTTAGCAGCAGAGTCTACTTTTGGACTAGCAGTAGGACCAGTTGTTTTATTATGAAAAAGCCTGTTTGTTTGAGTAGTTACAATGGATCTAGTAATACCAGATCTCAATAAAACAGCTCTTGGAACCATTTATCTTTTAGAAGGAGAGTGAGTCCTTTTTGAAAAGTTTTGATGATTCACTCTAGTATGTTGGTTCCAAGCAGGTTTTTGGTAATCCTTATAGTGTGCAATAAGATGCTAAAACTACCAAACTTATAACATGCCTTCTTTCTCAATTGAAATTCATTACCTAATTTATGTGAAACTAGGTTATTGAAGTTTCTTTGATTACCCCTAGGCTTGTTATTAAACCTTTTCATATGATGTCTAGGTACTTCATTATACTCAACAACTTTCTTAGACATATTATGACCTAGCACAGGTTTCAGAAACTTAACCTGTTTAACTCTAGACTCATCAACCTTAGGAACTTCTTCCTTTTTAACACTGTGTGTTGGCTAAGTCTGTTCATCCTCACTATCTGACACCCAATCTTCAATAATTGGTTCATCAGAAAACTTTTTATCATCAACCCTGGTTGTTTGAATAGGCACATTACTGGTTTCTTCACTAGGTTTGATGTCTTCTTTTATACTAATGAAAGATAACTCCTTTCCTATTGGGGCAAATGCACTTTTCATTGGAGGAGCTACTTCATTGTATCCTATTCCACTACCTTTTCTCATTAATTGACACTGAATAGTATGATCTATGGCAGTTGAAGCAAACTTTTGTTTTTCAACTCTTACAATATGTTTATCTTTATCTGCAAGAGCTTCATCTCTAGCCTCTTCTGCTTCTTCTAACTTTTTCTTAAGCATTTCAATCTCATTCTTTTTAATAAAAAGCTCACCATCCTGTATATTGATCCTATCAACATATTCAAACTCGCACTCTTTAAGATATTCAAGTCTTTTCTCTACATTTTGAATTCCTACTTTATAACCTAAGTTATCAAGTTTTAGTGACTCAACTTCTTGCCTAAGACTTTCATTCATAGCTTTAAGTTCTTCTATAGTGTCTACACAAGATTGAAAAGAACAAGTAGAATCATTAGATTCATTGGATACCTCAGAGTCAGAACCAGATGACGAGGAAGCATAGGCCATAAGAGCAAAGTTATGCCCTTGAGTCTTTACTTCAGCAATAAAAACTTGGTTTGGTTCTTCTACAGCCATGTCACTCCAGTCATATTCACCTAACCCATCACAAGACACCAAAGCAGTAGAAGGCTTTGACTCATCTTTAGTCTTCTTGGGAGTCTCTACATTCTTCTTTGGAGCTCTGCATTCCCTGGCAAAATGCCCCTTTCTATTGCAGTTTTAGCACTCCATCATTGATTTGTCAAATCCCATGTTACCCTGAGGCTTATACTTGAGCTGTTTTCCAGTCCTCTTTAGGAACTTTCTCGCTCTCAAGGTTAACATAGCCATTTGCCACTTCAAATCTATCTCTTCAAGAGCATCAGGATCAATATGATCAGCATCCTGATTTAGAACTTGAGTACCTGTAGTAAGATCAGCCAAGAATGCACAAATAGCAGCATCACTCATAGTATCACTGTTGTTTGAACCAGCAACAGAGTTGCTAGTGCTAGCAGCAGAGACACCATAAGCAGCAGAGTGAGTGTCTGAGGAATTAGTGGTTTTAGAGGACACAAAGGCTATGTTTTGAGCAGCAGAGGATGAAGTAGATGAACTAGATGAGACATTCATCTCAGATTCATATACTTTAGAGTTGTTGTAGAGATTATCCAAGCTCATTGTTTCAAAATCAGCTTTGTTTCTCCACACAACAGTATGCATGCTCCATTATGGTGCAAGGCTTCTGAGAAACTTGAGATTGATGTCTTCTTTAGTAACTGTGTAGCCCACAAGCTTCAAATGGCTTATAAGCTTTTGAAGCCTGTTATAGGTACCATCAAGGTTTTCTCCACTTAGAGCAGTGAAGTTTTCAAACTGATGCTTCAGAACATTCTTCCTTGATTTTCTAGTAGCAGCATTGCCACCAAACCTTGTCTCAACAGCATCCATAAGGTCCTTGGCAGTTTCATAGCCTTCAAAGTCCAACTGATACTCANACCATCAAGGTTTTCTCCACTTAGAGCAGTGAAGTTTTCAAACTGATGCTTCAGAACATTCTTCCTTGATTTTCTAGTAGCAGCATTGCCACCAAACCTTGTCTCAACAGCATCCATAAGGTCCTTGGCAGTTTCATAGCCTTCAAAGTCCAACTGATACTCATTAGGTATTCCCATCATGAGAATACTGTGAGTCTTAATCTCCAGCTTCCTTTGATCTTCATCATCCTTGCTTTTGATGGGCACCTCCTTCCCATCAAGAATCACTGGGAATTTTTCTCCATTTCAGACAACATTCAACATCTTGTAATCAATCATTCTCATGTATTGCTTGATTCTCATCTTCCAAAGCTCATATTCTCCTTGCTTGAGCATTGGCACCTTTGAGGCAGTGACCATATGTATGTCATCACCCATGACTTCAGTTGACGTTATGAACATAATTTGAGAGTACTTGAGTTCTTCTTGATCACAACTTCTAGATCACAAGCTCTGATACCACTTGTTGATCCCAGTTGAGCAGTAGATCTAGTTAGTTATCTTAGATAAATCTAAAACAACTTGTATAGAAGCTGACTTGAATTGTAATAAACTTAAACAATACGCAGAATATACTGTTTAACTTAAGATGAACACAAGAACAATTGTTTCACACTTTAACACTTCAATATATTAAATACGAGCATTATAACAATGCTAGGTTTACAACCTTGAAGTGATTTGACTTAACACAGACACGTACATACTCTAACCCTAGGGATCTCCTTTTATAGACAAGGAACCCTACATGGTTTTACAATAACTTCTTACACAAACAAAGATATTCTGAACATATAGAATATTTACACAATCTTTACTATAATTAGAAGACACGTTTCTATTCATATCTCTGAGCAGCAGAGTCTTGCAATCCTTCTAGCAACACTTTCCAGCCTAGCATCAGTCCGTTTACACTAGCAGCAGATTCAGCAACTTAGCAGTAGATTCATCATACAGCAGCAGATTGACACTTAGACACATTCTCAGAAGTAGAATCCTAAAACCCAACAGATAAGGAGGATAAGGTGTTCCTATGTTGACAGGGTAGCCATTGTACATAGTATACAAGGGGTGTGCCATTGGCTGCCCGTAGGGTATAGTAGTTTGCGGGAACTGGTTGTTGCTAGGTTGTACGTTTATGGGAAGATAAAGGTTTTGAGGATAATTCAGAGTTTGAAACGGGGGATACATACCATTGGGAGGAAGGCTTCCTTCCGTGTTGATTGAAGACGGATGGCCTTCCACACCGGATGTGTGAGAAGGCTGTAGTGGAACCCTTGTGATGCGCGTGGATTGCAACACGCACTACGTTTTACCTCTCGAGGGATCTCGAGAAGCTTGCAATCCCCACCAGGCAGTGTACCTGACCGATGTAGTATAGTGTAGTGGCAAGTACCGGGGGATTGATCGTTCTCTCACAGGGAATAGTGTTCGTTACATTAAAGCCTACTCTAATTAAGGTCTAAGGGTGGAGGATGATTCTTTTTGTATTTTTATATTTTTATGAAAGCAGTAAAATCTCGATTTTGAAGGAGTGGGCGGAATTATTTGCTAGTCAACTAACCCAAGTATCTACTTATGCGATTTAAAATAAAGTTTTGAGAAAACAATGGTGGGGAAAGTAGTGTTTACTTAGATTTCATTACTCCCTAACTATCTTTTACCATGTAATTAGTATGTTGAGTTTGCGTGGATGACGGGTGTATTCCTAACAAGTCGTAGGGAGTGCGTTCAATTCCCTAACTCTATAAGCTCCTACCTCACTCTATGACGATACGTCAAGTATCCTATCATAAGCTCACCGATAGCAACCTACGCATGAAATACTACCTTAAAATCGATTAACGCACATACGATTCACGTTTCCTAAGACGTTCAAGCTTGTTACCGTATAGGAGGTTAGCCAGTTTTCTTAAGTCTAACGTAGATGAAACATTCATCCAAATCACAATCACAACATACACATCACATGATAATCAATAGTTAGGTTTCATTAGATCTAAGCAAACACAAGTTAATTTAGCCTAGCATGTTAAAGGAAAGAATAACACAAACATAAATCATACAACACATAGACATATTGTATGGATTGAATGAAGACTTATCTTAGATTAAACATGCAAGTTAGAGGGGTAAAAGTACCCTCTAAGGTCTGTGATACACGAGCTAGGGTTTAACCCTTAAGTTCTACACCAAGTTCCTCCCTTTAAAACATAAAAAATCGTTCTATATATATAGATAATACGGGCTGACGGCGTCAGCCCAAGGTGTCACGCCGTCACGCCGACGATTAGGGTTTTGTGATGGCCATCTTGACGTCGTCACGCCGCCTTGTTCCAGATCTGACGGCCTTCCCTGACGCCGTCACCAAAATAGGCTAAAAACTCTCTGGCCCGTCATGAGTAACTTCCAATTCTTCACTTCATTTTTTCCTGACGTCGTCACGATGAAGCTTGTGACGCCGTCACCTTCTGTGCACTTTAGGGTCTTTTGAGATTTTGTTGTTTTCCGCACTTTTTCACTCCGAAAACGCCCGAAAATGCTTCTTTTGTGATTTTCTCCTCAAAAGTACCTAAAATGAGAAAAGAAACGACTTTGGGTGAAATCCGATCCAATAATATACGAATTAGGACTCAAACTGACCCCTAAAAACGTAACATTTTTCGTCTCATCACCTTGCTTCGGTTCTCCCTAGATGTGCGGCTGGCAATAGAGGTAGGTTTACCTCTGGGCCTTCCCTTCGTTGGCTCCTCCCATTAGAGCCTTCAGCCATCGTTCCCTTTCTCCACGTGGGGGCCCTTTCAGGAACCCCCTCAAAGCCAACAGGCCTTCCTCCGGTCCTTCTACCAACAGGGGACCCAATATGTAAAACTGGGTGAGTGGCCCTCGGAACCGAAGGCCTCGGCTCCATTTCTATCTCCTCGTCATA
This sequence comes from Artemisia annua, assembly GCA_014162995.1. Taxonomy (NCBI): domain Eukaryota; kingdom Viridiplantae; phylum Streptophyta; class Magnoliopsida; order Asterales; family Asteraceae; genus Artemisia; species Artemisia annua. Next base: position 32,672 of record LBNU01039111.1, read on the forward strand.
TTCATCACAGGAGTATTCTAACTCCCTTCGCATTTCGGTGTTCCAAACTTGTTTCCTCCGAGCCCTTAACAAAGATTCTAGCTCTTCGTAATTAGCCTCAACAAAGGCAGGGCTAATGACAGGTTCGGGGTTAGCTGATGTTGATGCACGGTGATTAGGCGTTACTTCAGGGTGAGATCGTGTGGTGAAGGTAGACGCCGTAATTGGTGGAAGACTGTTAGCGTCGGTTATAGGTATTGGGGTTAGAGTCGAGAAACCCGGTGGGGGTGTAACTTCTCATTCTTGATTCATGCCGAAAAAGTAGTGAGTGTGTTTGACTGGTTATTAGCTTGGAATAACGAGACCAATTGTATCGGGTCCCACGGATGGCGCCACTGATTGTATAATAATTTGCACGACCAGGCCTTCGATGGTGATCAAAGTATATAGGGGATGTTGTGGTTGAGCCAAGCTTGTGTCTAACCTGAAAGACACTACGTTAAGTGATTGCGCAGGGGTTGGGCCCTGCGAACCACCTCCGGAGTGTGAATAAGTATTTGATATGGAAAGTTTAGTGAAAGTATAGTAGAGTAGGGTTGTTAAGATTGCATACCAGACTTGTAGATCGTCCAAGCTATCTATAGGCGAGAAAAACCGCTTGGAGAGTGCCTACACCTTTTTCGGAGATCATGGGGGCGTCCCATGATAAATGGCAACCGCTAGGGGTTAGTGCCCCACTCCTCCTGGTTTAGCGGGAAAGTTAAGGAGGGAGATGAGACGTGGGTTAGACTTGGTCTTTCCCATGTTTAGACTTGGGCATTATTCCGTCCTTACATTTCATTGAAGGATACCCCGAAGGGTTTAATCCTTCGACTGGCGAATTCCCATCTGGTAACTAGGTCATTGATGACTAGGTTTTGAGCAGGACCGAAGGGGAGTCCTTCGACCTGTTCGGAGGGTACATTATCAGTATGATATCGAGACGAATTTTAAAAGTACGTATATGGTATTTGTATTTTTCAAAGTTCACGTATGATATTTGTATATTTTGAAAAGTATTCTTGCTATTATATAGACTTAACCTATAAAAAAATTATAAACTTTTGATATCCAATACTTATATATAATATGTTTTATCGATATCCTAAAGAATGGAAGTCTTTTATCGATAGTTCTAAATTTAACATTGATTACAACGGATGCCATCCTCAGCATTGTCTACTTGTAGCTTGCCATGATGATTATGGCGTAAAATACGTTTTTATTCTTGATGATGATACATTCCCCTTACGCAAGCTTTCAAATACTATTCCCAGGTCCGCTAATCTACTTTACAGACCAAATATATTCATTAGCTATCAAAGATTGTTTTGTTTTTCCAGCTATATTCGTGGAAGGCTAATGGCTGTTATTTGGAATCTTTCGATTAGAAAATGGGTAGATATTGTTGTGCCTTCTAAGTTAAATTACTGGATGCATGAAACTGTTGTTGCTTTTGGTGTGTGTCCCCACACGTTTGACCCTAAGCTTGTGAAGATTACATTTAACATTACTCCCATGCAAGTTGAGGTTTTTACATTAAGTTCGGGAGCATGGAAATCTCTATTTATCAATTTTCCTCGTAAATCAACTCGGTTCACAAAGAATTATGTGGATTTAGATGGCTTTATTTATTGGCATGCATATGATCTGGTAAATGTAGATGGTCAAACTAAGAATATTCACAATATGATTATGTCATTTGACTTGACAAGTGAAAAATTTACAGAAATATCACTCCCCAGTAGTTTAGTAGACACCTTACACAATGATTGTTTGTCTATATCTAAGCGAATGGAGTCTCTTGTTGTGCTTGACTCTTTTTTTACGGCAAGAAAATGAGGTTATGAGGTATGGATGATGGAAGGTGGTGTTCAAAAATCGTTTACAAAGCTATTCACGATTGAAGCTCCAGATGCATTAATAAGAAGTGTACTTGGATTTAAGAAGAGTGGCGAACCTATAATTGCAATGGTTAATGGCTCAAATTGTGATAAGCTTGGAGTTTATCTTTATGAACCAAACTCAAGACACATAAGTTATATCGGGATATGTACAAAAATGAGATTTACGCTTAGCTAGTTCATACATGGACACACTACTTTTGCTTGACCGGTGAATTAATTTTTAGTTTCTACTCGACATAAATGGAGGACGTGGATAATAACATTGCAAGAAAGGTAATGCGGTATGGAGACTGAAGTGCATCTATGGCGCAAAGCATTTGTAGACACACTAAAATATATAATCGCAGTTACTATTAATGAATCCTTGATATAATTATATCCTTATGAAGTTTTCGTATTTACTCTTTTGTTTTACTAAACCATTGCAATTATACTTTGGTAACTTGGTTTTTCAGAAATTTTATTTTCATGATTGCATATCTTGTACATATATATAACTACACACTCTTGCCGAGCTAGCCCCTTTACCCTCGGGTAGTGGCTCAATAGTATGTTTAACACGAAACAGGAATAAGTCTCTCAAAATGGTCGAGGGTGGTGGACCACATTACTCACTGGGTTGGTCAAGCCTTTCGTGTATTTTAGTTTCTTGAAAGCCAGCTTGCAGTAGTGTGTGGGAACTTTGAAGCTTAAGTGCTGGCGCTGCCATAAACTGTTGGTGTGTGTGAGTTTCTTAAGAGACAGATTGATTTAGTATGTTGTAACTTGGAAACTTTTGTTTTTTTTTAATAACCTTTGTTTAATGTGGGCAGGTTGGTTGTATTTGAAATATATACTAAAACACAAATCAAATATGTACTTTAAACACCATATTCCAGATGACAAATGGGAAATGATCCGGTGACAAGAAAAACTAACTCGAGAATAATAAGAACGACTTTTACCCACACATTTCAAATAAGACGGAAAATTTCAAGAGGTGAGGCATCTTTTTGTAGGTGCATCTGAAATGTATGGTTGTGGTTTCTTGTCACTCTTCTCATTTTAGTTTTTCTTTTCATTTGATCCTAACTGGTTATCAAATAGCTATATAACAAGTTTTATTAAGCAATTGGTTAAAATACAGTCCCACACTATAACATTATGTCACGGTTTGCACAAAACATGCAACTACAACTTGGTCTAACAAAGAGTTATGCAGCACCAGCACCCTTGCCCTTCTTTATTTGAAGCTTCTTCATGTAGAATTCAAGCTCTTTGCCTTCCAATATATAACTGTTAATGCAAAATAGAAGTTAAAGACAATAAAGAAGACATATGAAACTACAATGGCCAAAAATTTTGACCCATTTATAAACCAACGTTAACTGGTCAGGTGGGTTCTTGAAAATTTGAATAAAAAGGCAATCGATCAAATGGGTCGAACTTGATAAATTGGTTCAAGTCATTTACAATGCATTCAGATGCATAATATCTACTAAAATTGTTGTTTCACAACCAAAAGTTTAGCTTATTAATGTTGGATATATTCATATCATATTGTTGTACCAACTGATACGAACTTCAAAATAATTGAGGGGTTTGAGGGTTAACTATTGTTGGGAATTATATTAACAGTTACCACGGCTAAGTATGGAGGTAACCACTGCTGAAGAATGCACTAGCAGTGGAAACACATTACCACTGCTAGTACATACTATTACCACTGCTTATGAGATAACTGTTTGTAATCGTGTATTGATAAGCATAGAATGGATTGTGTGTATAGTCTATTTAGATAACATTATACTTATCTTGTAAAGGACTCCTTGTGTTATAAAAGGAGGTCCTAGGTTAATGTTCTATATATGAATTATTAAAGAGAGCTTCAAGGTGTAACCCTAGTGATAAGCAAGATCACTCGTATTATTATCAATAATATTGAAGCTTTGTGTTCATCTTATACAACTGTTCTCACTCATAATAGAATCAATCTTCTAAGTACTACTAAGTATATTCCGCAAACTTGTTAGTTTAACTCAAAGTATCATTCTAACACAAGCTGTGTGTTTAGATCCATCAAGTGGTATCAGGGCCAAGTTCTGATACTTTGATTTAGAAGATCCAAGGAACAAGCTTAACCGATTCACTCAGATCAATGGAGATGGAGAACAACCAGTCCAACTCTGCACCAAGGCTTCCAAAGCACAAACTCAATGAGTTTGAGATGTGGAGGATAATGATTGAGCAATACTTTCTCATACAAGACTATGCTTTGTGGGAGATCATCTTAACTGGTGACTCTTTCAAGCCTGAATAGAAGACTGAGAAAGTTGGTGACAAAGAGGTAGTCACAGTTTCTGCGCTGTCTACTAGTGATGAAAGAACACAGAAGAAGAATGACATGAAGGCAATGAGCTTATTACTAATTACTCTTCCTAAAGACGAGATCATTGCTTTTAGCAAATACAAAATAGCTAAAGAACTTTTTGAAGAGATCTACTCAGTGTTTGGTAGTAATGATGCTACTAAGAAGACACAAAAGACATTGTTGAAGCAAAGTTATGAAAATTTCTCTGCTTCAAGCAATGAATCTCTTGACAGCATCTTTACCAAACTCCAGAAGATTGTAACACAATTAACTGTATTTGGAATTGAGGTAGACCAGGAAGACCTCAATTTGAAGTTTCTAAGAAGTTTGCTTTCTGAGTTTCATACTAATGTCACTGTCTGGGAAAATAAACCAGAAATTGAAACTATGAAGCTCAATGATCTATACAATAACTTCAAACTCATTGAACAAAGATTGAAGAAGGCAGGGAAGCTTGGTACAAGCTCTAGTAGCTTGGCATTGTTGTCAACCTCTGTTGATGATGATGATTCTGAAGATGACAGTGATGAGGAGATTGCCACTGCTGGTTCTATAGTTTCCACTGGTAATGCTATTATTACCCTTGCAGGTCCTAAAAAGAAGGTTGCTGGTCTTGGAGATCCTACCTTTTATGCTTTCATCTCAACTCAATTTAATGGCTCAATATTAACTCATGAAGACTTGGAACAAGTTGATGATGATGACTTGGAGGAGATGGACATAAAGTGGCAGATAGAACTTCTTAGCATGAGGGCTAAGAAATTCTTCAAAAAGACTGGCAAGCCCATACACATCAATGGTAATGAAACTGCAGGGTTTGATAAGAAGAAAGTGGAATGCTACAATTGTCACAAGTTGGGGCATTTTGCTAGAGAATGCAGAAGACCAAGGAAGCAGGACAATAGATCTACTTGGTACAAGCAAAAGAAAGAACCAACTGTGGAGGAACCAAAGGCAATGCTGGCAATTGATGGTGTTAGCTATGATTGGAGTTTCATGGCTGATGGTGAAGAGGAAGAATCCTCAGATGCTGCTTTTATTGCTACAGAACATGCTCTCATGGCCTTCTCTGACTCTGAGGTACAAAATTTTGAAAGTTGTTCTAAAACATGTAGGGCTTCTAGAGAATGTGAAAGGCTAAATGAATTATTAGAAAACCATAGATCAGAGTTGTTTGCTGCTAATTATAATGTGTCAAATCTTAGAAGAGGCATATCTGTATTAGAAAAACAACTAGAGCATTATAGAGAAAATGAGACAAAATATAATGATGATATGGTAGTTCAAAGGAGAGAGTTAGATCATAAGATAGCAGTAAATGAGGCACATAAAGAAGAGCTTGAAAGACTTAGAAAGGCAAATGAGAATGTTAATTTATCTGTTGATATATTATCAGTCTAAGTCTATTGATAAACTTTGGGAAGCTCAAATAACAAACAAAGCTAAGTCTGGTTTAGGATACAACTCAGTTCTTCCACTACTAAGGGGTGTTCCAGCACCCCCTGGCATAGATTTAGCACATACATGCCTAGTAGAGTTTCAGGAACCTAGTCTTGAATATGGCCCTCCCAAATTTGTGAAAAGTGAGGAACAGGTTAAGCATGAATCTGATGCTTTTGAAAGTGCAAGTGACTCATCTTTAGTAGATGAGAGTGTTAAAAAGAATGTAGAGACTTCTGTCCCACAGGTTGTTGATACTATTACAAAGGAACCTAGGAAACAAGTTTATAAACCTAGACCAACTGTAAGGTATGCAGAGATGTATAGAAACAAGTCATAAACTCCTAGGGGTAACCAAGAGCAGTTCAACTGAGAAGTGGGCTTAAATCTTTTGCCACTGCTAAAACTGTTAACACTGCTCACCATAAATCTCCTATTACAAGTGCAAAACCTAAAACAACTTTGTTAAATCTGCACAAATAGGAAAAAGGACTTTTCACAATAAACGGGTTCATTATAACCAACAGTGGGTACCAAAATCTAAACCAGTAGTTACCACTGCACAGTCAAAAGTTCCCACTATCAGGGTTGTAAACAAGAACATGGGTAACATGGGAAATGCTGTGAAGGCCTCAGCACGTTGGGAATGGAAACCTAAAGGAATTACCTCAACAACCAATCACTAGGCCAAAAATGACCTTTCGTCACACATGGTCATTTTTGAACGGCCACACTGTGACATTTTTACGTGACTAAATGTACTAGCGTTAAATAAACAGCCACACTTGATCCGATTTGTGTGACCATTTCGTAAAATATTTGTCACGCATTTGTGTATATATGTGACTAGAGGGTAACTGGTAAATATTTTTCCATCATTTAGTCACGTTTAATTTGGGACGTGTGACCGATGCAAATCAGCTCGAAACATTAGTCACGCTATAGATATACATATGTGACAAATATATGTCACACAATTGACCAGTGTGACCAAAGAAGATATATGGTCACACGAAGTACTTGTGTATGTGGCTAAATTATATAGTCAATTTTGTCACACATTATATAAACGTGACTGCTATTCTTTGCTGAATAGTTAGCCACATATGAATTTGAAATGTGTGATAACTAAAAATTCAGTTTGAAGCGTTAGTCACGAAATGCATTTAAGAGTGACAAATATATGTCACACACTTGAAGAGTGTGACTAAATGTCATATATGGTCACACAAAACCATGTGAACATGATTAAGTGTAACGAAATTCGACACATATGGTCACGTAAGTTAATATGTGTGTCTAAAGTTTAATGTGTGTTTGCTTGCCAAATCCTAATTGTGTATAGTCACAGTTATTTGAAGCACGATCATGTGACTATATGCTTTACATATGGTCACACCATATCACAAATGTGTATCAAAATGGTGTTTATGGCCACGTTATAAGGGTATTATATGTGACCAATACATTCAAAATAGTTACATTGTGGATGTATTCATGTGACTATTATTTATAGCAAAATGGGAAGTCAGTTATCATTAACCTTGATATTAGTCAGTTATACTGCTATTACACAATTAATACGTCTAGTACACAGTTAATGCTGCCAGTAGCTCAAGCCCAACAATCATCCCTTAAATATTA
>LBNU01039114.1:0-12189 GCA_014162995.1 Artemisia annua
CCTTTAAGGGGTAACCTAGTTCATCAATAAATTTGATAAGCGTATCAGGGTTAGGTGGTGGTGTGTAAGCGATGTTATCTCCAGTGGGCAAGATCTGGAGTGCACTCCCTAGAGTCTCTTTGGTGATGGTTACCCACTGTTCATCTAGCTGACAGCTGTAAGCCCTTGTTGCACCATCATACCGAATGGTGTTGCAGAATTGTTGTAAATAGATAGAAGGAATGGTTGAGGATGCGGTGAATGCCGGGAAAAATGTCGTTTATTTCAGAATATCCATGGCAATTTTGAGGATGGGATTATCATTAGGCTTGACAGGTTTGAGATAGCAGTTGCTTTTCCCAATCGGAACCCAATCTTGGTGAGGCAGGATCTCGTCATCTGTACGAGAAGGTACAGTAGATTGAGTGGCTGAGGATCCTTGAGTGTGGGAGTCAGTCATTATGTTCTCAGCACATGACATTTGTTCATTAACCGGTCTAAAATCAGCATTCACGCCATGGGTGACTGGAGTCACTGAACTACTGGTAGTGTCAAGCTTATCAGTCTCTGATTCTTTACATATCATGACACCTAGCCCATCATCCAAAGCTTTACCCGAATTATCAATACCATCACATGATTGTACCAGAGATCCCTTCACTTTGTTGTCATCTAAACATCTGTGTTGTGCTCTTTCCTCAATGAATGCCTTAACATCACCCATGAGTTGGATGAGTGTATATCTGAACGTGTCAACCTCAATTCCCGTGTGATCCGCAAAGCATTTTTTAGTCATCTCACTGTAATGGTCATATTCCAGAGTGAATTTTGAATCAAAGAATACTTGGAGTTGTTTGTTGAGTACACTAAGAGCGGCCATGGATCCAGTTTTGGAAGATATTCCTTGGTCAAGCTGTTGTTGCAATTGATCTAAGTTAAGAATCATTGTGTCTGTGAAGATCTGAACATCTTGACCAAAGAGTGTAGCAAATGCACGTTCGTATCCCATTATGAATTCAGTTCCCTTTAGAAGCACCGAGAGGTGTGAGTGAAGATGTAGAAAGCATACTATGGAGCAGTCCTTTGCATTACTGAATGACACTGGTGGCTGACTGATCTCTGTCTCATGAGAGTTTGAGCTTACTGAATCCTTGTCACATAGATCCGGATCATTTGTCATTTGTGTTGTGTTGGGCTTCTTGTGTTCATCGACCATATCATACAGTTTGAGAATCTCGGGAATGGCACTCTCTGACGTGTTTGTCATATTAAGATTGCTCATTGATATAGTAACTTGTTGTGACAAAGATAAACCTCTAACACTTAACCACTAACACTTAACCGCTTCTCTAGTTAACCGCTGGAACTTAACCGCTATGACTTAACCGCTGACACTAATAACCGCTGACAGAGTAACCGCTAGTAAAGTAACCACTGAAAAGTAAACCGCTGGTAACTTAACCGCTGAAGAGTAAACCGCTGGAAGTTAACCGCTGAAACAGTACAAAGTACAGCGTAATGTTCGCTCCACTACTTGTACTAACTGCTAATACTTAACCGCTGAAACCCAAGTTAACCGCTGCGAAGAACACCTTAACGTAGAGCAAACCGCTGCCAAGAAAAAGTTCCAAAACAACTCGTACACTACTCAAACGTTAGATTTAGTCCAACCAACTGATAAACTAGATGAATCTAACCCCTCTAATCCTAGAAGTACAAAAAAGAACACAAGTCACCACAAACAAGCTCCAAAATGAGTAGAAACCACCCTAAACTAGTAGAAACCAAAACAAACCATACACCACAAGTCCTACAATCCCTAGGATGTAACCATGGCTCTTGATACCAATTGTAGAACACTAGATAACATCACAAACAAGCTCATACTTGTGGATTTGGTTCGTTGCATATAAGAAAGAAAAGAAAGAAATGTAGAGAGAGAAAGTTAGAGAGAGAAAGAGGTGAAGCCTTGGAGAGAAAACCAAAAAAAAAAGAAAATGAGATTAGGAGAAGGCTTATCCTCTCCAAGGATGGAGAGGGTATTTATATGTACATGGGTTTTGCCACTTGGGCGTGCCACTTGGGCTGCGGATCAGGTATACAGTGGGTAAAGACCCGTCCTTCTTCCGCGAACTAATCTACTTCTAAACTACGTTTAACTAACTATTGTAAATACTACGAGCTAAACAATGCTTAATCATATCTGGGGTGACCAAATCTTTCTTATACAAAAAGCGTATTCCTATCACTTCTTTTGTAATGCGTGTCCTAATAATGTCTATTTGTGTTGAAGATATTGCATTATAAGTTGGAGGACTTATTATGACAAGTTTCAAAGTAAGCTAAGCCTATATCATAGTTTGGTTACTAAGTGACAAGATAAGAAGACATAAGGGACTAAAGTGGAACTACTTCCTATATAAGCATCGTATTCTTCTAGGGTTTCAATCTCTCTTATTTGTTCTCTATATTTTCACAGTCTTCATCTTGTCTTGTATCTTGATATCACTTTGATATCTGTTAGTGATAGGTCAAGAAGAATGAATCTCTTTATTTGATTCTTCTAGTTTGAGTGTTTGAGTGATTCTTTGTAGTGAGGATCTTTTGGTGTCCTTCTGAAGGAGATCACATCTTTTCTTTTGTATTTGTACTGGTAAGAACCCGATTGGGGACTTATCTTCTTGAATCGTTATAATAATAAAATACACCAAGGGGTAGTTGGTTGGGTGTACGAGTGGTTTGTTGTGTGTTCTTTACCATTTTTACATGGTGTCAGAGCTCACGTTTTGATCTGGTGGTTTTGAGATTCTAGGGTTTCTAGGGTTTCGTAGTATTTTTTGGGGTTTTTGCAACTGGAGGTTCTATTGGTTAATTGAGGCTGTTTTTCTAATGGTCGTAGTTGGTTTGATCTTTTTGCCTAGATCTGGTGATTTTTGTGGGATTCTTGATTAGGGTTTCAGAAACCCTAATTTGGGAATTTGGGGATCTGTATTTCTAGTGATTTCTTTTTGTTCTTGGTTACAATATTACTAGACTAAGTGAATCTAGTGATATTGTGATTTCTTCCACTGGTATTGCACTATAAGTTTTTTCTTCTTCTCTTAAGACAACATTAACTTAGTTTAGAAGGTGCAAACGGGGTAGTTAACATCTTGATCTGCCAACTTGATTGGTACGAATACCTACTCTGGCTACCCCCAGTCTTCTGGCTGGTTTCTTGTTGTTCTTGGTTGTGAATTTAGATTGCTTTAGTTTCTTATTGTTTAGTAGTGTTAAGTTTAGGTCGAAGGAGGATATAAGATTTGGGATCTTGGAAGTTGATTGTGGTTGTTGTTGGTGGTATTTGATCTGGTTGTTGATTTGTTTGTTATATTTGTTAGTTGTTTCTTGCTGTTTGTTGGTTATTTCTTGTGTGACTCTGTTTGTTATTGTTTTAGTATTCTGTTTCTTTGTTATTTGTTCTTATGTTCTGTTATTTGTTTGCTGCTATGGCTCATGGTGAACCTAGTGGTAGTGGTGGTACTGAGGTTTTAATTAGTAATCTTGATGCTGGTAACCCTCTTCATATACAAACTAATGATAATAGTGGCACTACTTTAATACCCTTTAAACTTCTTGGAACTGAAAATTATAGAGTTTGGTGTGGTGCTATGAAATTGGATTTACACGCTAGGAACAAATACAGTTTTGTTGATGGTACTTGTTTGAAGGAGTCTTTTGTTACTAGTGATGTCTTGTCTGCTCAATGGGATAGATGTAATGCTATTCTGTTAACTTGGATTATGAACTCTGTGTCCCAAGATGTTTATATGGGTTTAGTATATTCTGAAAATGCTGCTCTGTCTGGAAAGCATTAAAGGAAACTTATGACAAGGTTGATGGGTCTGTGGTTTATAATTTGTTACAAAAGATTAATTCTGTGAAACAAGGTGGTAGTTCTGTAGCAGATTATTATCATAGACTTAATTCTTTGTGGAGAGAATTTGATTCCTTGACTAAATTGCCTAAATGTACTTGTGAGGTTAAATGTTCTTGTAATGCTAGCAAAGAATTAGGCCTGCATCAGCAATTGATGAAGCTGATGCAGTTTCTCATGGGTCTGGATGATTGTTATCAACCTGTGAGAACAGCTCTATTGACCAGGGATCCTCTCCCTGAGGTCAAAGATGCTTATGCCACTGTTTCTAGAGAGGAATCCCATAGAGGGATTCCTGAGTCCTCTAGTGTTTCTGAGTCTAAACTGAATGCTTCTTCTTTTGCTGATAAGTCTTTTAATAACAATAGAAGAATGTATAATAATAATAATAATAATAATAACACTAGAGGTACTAGTTCTAATTCTAGTACTGTTAATAGAGGTCCTAATCCAAACCTGAGGTCAAAGATGCTTATGCCACTGTTTCTAGAGAGGAATCCCATAGAGGGATTCCTGAGTCCTCTAGTGTTTCTGAGTCTAAACTGAATGCTTCTTCTTTTGCTGCTAAGTCTTTTAATAACAATAGAAGAATGTATAATAATAATAATAATAATAATAACACTAGAGGTACTAGTTCTAATTCTAGTACTGTTAATAGAGGTCCTAATCCAAACCTGAATTGTAAAAACTGTGGTAAAATTGGACATACAATTGATAGATGTTATGAATTAATTGGTTTTCCACCTGGTTTTGTTAAAAATAATAACCTGTTAAACAGAATGGTTTTAAACAAAATTATAATGCTAATGCTGAAGTGAAAAATAATGAGAAACAATCTCCTACTTCATCTACTAGTACTTCTTCTGGTTTTACTTCTGATCAGATGAAGAAACTTCTGTCTTTGATGAATGATACTCCCACTGGAAACATACATGCTAATATGGGAGGAAGAGCTTCATTCTTTAATGGAAATGTCTGGTTTAATGTTAACTTTTCCAAATATTTTAATGCTAATTCTAGTATTGCTGTTAAAAATGTTTCTTTGGGGTGGATTATTGATTCTGGTGCTAATCAGCACTTAACTGTTTCTACGGTTGGCAATGATGCAAAAATCGTGAATCGGTCCTGAGGCGGTCGATGGCCGAGTAGCGTTTTTTAGCCGATTAATCGGCCCTAAACCTTGTAATCGCCGATTAATCGGCCGATTTTCTTGTAAATCTCTCCAAGTTCCAGGGCCGTTTACCTTGTAATCGGTGATTACAAGGCCGAGTAGGCCATTTTTTGAAACATTGACTATTGGTATGTTTAATGTCATTGATATTACCAGTCTTAGAATTACTGTTGGGCATCCTAATGTGACTCTTGCCACTATAAGCCATGTTGGAAATCTTAAATTGACTAATAATGTTACTTTGTATGATGTTCTTGTTGTTCCTGGATATTGTGTGAGTTTGCTGTCTGTTAATAAATAGATTAAAGATAGCAAAATGTTTGTTGGTTTTTGTAGAACACTAGATAACATCACAAACACGCTCATACATGTGGTTATGGTTCGTTATTCATAAAAAAGAAAAGAAAGAAATGTAGAGAGAGAATGTTAGAGAGAGAAAGAGATGAAGCCTTAGAGAGTAAACCAAAAAAAAGAAAATTAGATTATGAGAAGGCTTACCCTCTCCAAGGATGGAGAGGGTATTTATATGTACATGGGTTTTGCCACTTGGGCGTGCCACTTGGGCTGCGGATCAGGTATACAGTGGATAAAGACCCGTCCTTCTTCCGCGAACTAATCTACTTCTAAACTACGTTTAACTAACTATTGTAACTACTACGAGCTAAACAATGCTTAATCATATCTGGGGTGACCGAATCTTTCTTATACAAAAAGTGTATTCCTAACAATCTCCCCCTAAGGGAGGTCACCCCTGGAAAAATTCTTGAATTCTTGCATTGAGATCTTTGTAGATTCTTTCGTAGCTCGTAGTTGTTGATTCTTCATTGATGAACGACTCAAGATGACTTCCTTGATGTATATGATGATCTTTTGACTTTGCTCATCGTTCTTCATCCAAATAATTAGCTTCAAGTCATCTTTGAGTGTATGTGTCTCTTTGTGATGTTGTGATTGTCTTTATGATGTTATGCTTACACTTTTCTGGATCATGATCTTCTGCATCAGAGTTGTGGAAGCATAGTCGAAGCCCATTCCTTGATCATGATATCTTGAGTTATGATGTTGAAGTGTAAGCATGAGATGATGAATCTGCATCTTTTCAGCAATCGGCATCAATCGTCAACTTCTTTGTCTTTGGTGTGATTACGCCTTTCCAACATGCCCATACATCTTTGTTGAGTAGATCTTCCCGGTTGAACAGTTCTGACGTCTCCTTTTAGATGTTGGTATGAGCATGTGGAACTAGAGTGATGGTGGTGAACATGGTAAGTTTGGTATGTTGAGCTGCATAAAACTTGGTTAGTAATAAACATACCGGCACTTACAAGTTCGGACTTCGAGATCGTCAACAGCATAGTGTGAAGACTTTCTCTAATCCTTACCAAGGCCGTTCCTAATCGGATGCCCCCGAAAGGGCTTTCACTGACATACCGAAGTACACCAACGATTAGGTGAGTCGCTGGAGATCACCCCACGACTGTAGACCTTTTGGAACACCACCGAACACACTAAGCGTAACCCACAAGAGATTACCGAAGTGACCTGCTGTCAGGGCTGTTTGATGTTGACCCTGGCAGGAGTTTCCACTCAATCACTGGGAAATACTTATGTATATTCCCTCATAAGTGTTCTCGGCAGATTGCTAAGATCTGCGTAGGACTCAAAATATTACATCTGGTGTCCTTAATGTTGAACAACCAGTGTAGAAGTATCAAGTGTTCCTATGAGATCTTTTGATGCATCTCTTGGCTCTAGACTCGATAAGTGCACATTGGTTATCCTATTCGGAGACTAGGGAGGGGTCTCCTGTTTCAATATCAACTAGCTCTAAGAGACTAGTCGATAGTTTACACCGGTTCCCCGTGAGAATGAAACAAGCTCTTTTAAGAGAACTTGAGTGGCTGGGAGGTTTAGTGCAGTGCGTCACTGGGTCCATGACGTCTTTATCTTCAATACCGATGTTACCTTGGTAACAATCAGTAGCATATGAATTGAACCCGGTTTCTGCCCTAAGGTTGAATAATTGGAGGGCTATTTCTTTTCACCCTTTCTCATTTCATTTCTTTTTAATTCTTCAACCCCTTCAATGCTTACCGAGACTTCATTACTAGAACCTTGTTGGGTTTGTTCCAGTCCTAGCTCAGTCTCAGTCGGCACTCTTCCCTTTCTCACTTTTCTCCTTTTTTCAATCATTCCTAAGGACTTCTAATCTATCTATTGGATTGTCCCTGGGAAGATCCCTCTGGTTCTGGTGGATCATGGGAACATATACCTAACCTTACCATCCTTATAACTCCGTGCTTTTAAAGTAAATTGGTCAGTCTTTTGGTATCTTTCCACAATCGCCATATAACCAAATCATTGAAAATTCTCTCAAAGTGTTTATGATTAAGAAACACATTTTGTTAACACTTTGAGAGTTTTATCATTTTTCAAATGCTCCCCCTCAACATGTGCTCATAGGTAAAGAAAGAAATTTGCACATGTCGGGATGAGTTGCACTTATTTGAATTGATCGGCTCTTAATAGGCATATACCCGAGGGACACATTTACGTTGCTTAGTTAAAGGGATCCATTATCAGCTTTTAGGTGATAACTAGCCCTAATAACTAACTTGAAGTTGTTAACATTCCTTAAAAAGGAAGTTAGACCCGTCAAAGTATACATTTAAGAAGAGTTTCTCGAAATAGTACTTTCTACTTAGACCAGTCCTCTTCGAGACACGTTTACATCACTGGTTAGACCAGCTTGAAATTATTACCCGGCCAGGACTAGTCTTTTCGATTCACGACTTTACATGTTTCGTCAATTCATGAGTCATAAGCAATTCACGGTTTCTACTTATTATTGTAAAAACACGTAAAAGGCTCTTAGCCACTTGCTCCCCCTCAATATGTGCGCATTGATTGAATCAATTTGAAAGTTTTTAAAACTTTGGCACATACGGGTGAGCTTTTATTCGAGATCATTTATTCATCATTTTTCAGTCACTTGCTCCCCCTCAATATGTGCTTTGTATATAATCCAAAATCTTTAAAATTTTAGCACATACGGGAGCGATCTTTTGAGTCCAAAAAAATCACATTTATTCACTTGCTCCCCCTTAATATGTGCTTTGATTAAAATCCAAAATCTTTAAAATTTTTGCACATATGGGAGCGTTCTCTTAAGTCCAAAAACATCCTTTTAAGTTCCAAAAACATCACATTTGAATCAGTTTTCATATTTAAATCACATTCTCTCCCCCGATCATAAAATTTATATATATATATATATATATATATATATATATATATATATATATATATATATATACTAGCTTTCAAAGCCCGCCCGATGGGCGGGCATGACTTATAATTATTGTTGGCATATTTTACTATTGCGAAAGAAGGGTGGTAAAAAATGGTTGAAAAGTGTACATGCTGAAAGAAAGGGTTATACATAAAGACTTTTAGGTTTACTTGCGTTCACTTGTACGATGTCGGCGGTGGCTATTTACATATGTGACACCTAGAGGCCGGTCACTTATCGACTCGGGCACAACGTAACTATTCAGGCATTACGCATGTTTATGAAAAAGTACATGCTGTCGCATTTGCTTTCAAATTATATTTAACATTGTGCAATATAGAAATACAAAAGAAGGTTCTCCAATTAAATGAAGACAAAGCAATGAATAAATGTAACTGCATTATCTGTAACATGTTAAAACTCAATGGTTAAATGACCTCGTGAGGTCTCCCGTGTGTGCCTAGTATTTTCATGAGATGTGTAAGAAGTTGCTGCTGCTTGCCTGACCACGCCTACAACGGTAACAACTCAACAATTAAATGATACAAAGTTGTTTTTAAGAACATAGTATATTGTTTAAACTCAAATACGAAATAAAACTTCTTTATAAAAAACGTTTGTCGATGATTTTTGGTAATTTCCATCCTTATCAAACGTAAAGTGAGATACCTGGCTTCATCGATCTCTTTATGCTTTTCACTCTTGAGACCAACCACATATAGTTGTCCAAGTAAACGCTTATTATTAGAATAAAAATCTCTTAAAATTACGAATTGTGCTTCTATAAAAAAGGCAAAACAAAGGAAAATTATTGAAAGATGATCTTGAACAACAAATGTTAGTCATCCGATATGTACACTTACTAATCAGGTTATAACAATCTTTATTATTAACAAATAATAATAATAATAATAATAATAATAATAATAATTTATGGGTTAAAAAATAAAGCTTCCACATTTGCACATCCAACTCATAGGCTTGTAGTTTGAGCTATAATCACCTAATGATCTTACTGTTTGGTTATTGACCCCATTTTTTGCATTCTTGATTTTTGGTGTTGTAGGCGCTTGTAGGCCCTCCAAAATTTGCGGCACCTAGTGTAAATATTATAGGTTTTAGGGGTAATTTAGTTGAGGTTTCAAACAAATCTCCGATTCGGCCCCTCCAAAATAAATTCGCCCCCCCCCTCCCAAAAAAAAGTGTTCAAGTTCCGCCATTGTATTGTTTAGGGGGCACATGCCCACTGTCCCCCCTCCGTAGCTCCGCCCCTAGTAGATTCTTTATATAACTACTCCCAAGGTCTGTTCTGTGACACCAAAATAGAAACAGATTGTTAAATAACGAAAAGTGTAATTTTTGAATAGATGAAAGTATTGTTTTCTTTCATACGGATATCTCATTGCAATAAACTTATGAGTTTTACATATTTATATTTTCTTCAAACCGCTTAACATAAGGCCTTAACTATAAAGCATATGTAGCATAGNAATAATAATAATAATAATAATAATTTATGGGTTAAAAAATAAAGCTTCCACATTTGCACATCCAACTCATAGGCTTGTAGTTTGAGCTATAATCACCTAATGATCTTACTGTTTGGTTATTGACCCCATTTTTTGCATTCTTGATTTTTGGTGTTGTAGGCGCTTGTAGGCCCTCCAAAATTTGCGGCACCTAGTGTAAATATTATAGGTTTTAGGGGTAATTTAGTTGAGGTTTCAAACAAATCTCCGATTCGGCCCCTCCAAAATAAATTCGCCCCCCCCCTCCCAAAAAAAAGTGTTCAAGTTCCGCCATTGTATTGTTTAGGGGGCACATGCCCACTGTCCCCCCTCCGTAGCTCCGCCCCTAGTAGATTCTTTATATAACTACTCCCAAGGTCTGTTCTGTGACACCAAAATAGAAACAGATTGTTAAATAACGAAAAGTGTAATTTTTGAATAGATGAAAGTATTGTTTTCTTTCATACGGATATCTCATTGCAATAAACTTATGAGTTTTACATATTTATATTTTCTTCAAACCGCTTAACATAAGGCCTTAACTATAAAGCATATGTAGCATAGTTGGAACATACATATATATCATATCAGATATGATAGTATTAAAAGCTACAATTGAATTGCTAACATACTTTAAATCTTTATTTGATTATGGTAGAATAACTAACAGGATGTTTATGCTAATATAGTTAAATCATATATTAAATCCCTATAACTTAATGATCAGTAAGGACTTAACAAAAGGAGCAAATTTGGCCTGCTTTGAAGATACTCTGTTGAAGACTCTATACCTGTATATCAAATCATATCCCTATGTTGGCAAATTTAACGTGAGAATAGATGAACAGGCATTCAATAGATAAGTCATATAAAGCATGACTATTTCCTATGAGCAAAATGTCGGGTAAACAAAAAATGTTCATTTTAAAAACCTACTACCAACACCTCTGTTCCAACTTGGAACAGATGCAATTCTATTGAAAATACAGCTACTTGGCCTATATTTACATTTATCAAGACAAATACAATGACGTAACTCGACCCCCTCTTGAATTTGCTCACTTAAGAGGGCCCTCCCCTGGTGCAGAGTCTCTAACCACAAAATAGAAATCCGCATACCATTGCTGTGAGCTAAACATGGTCATGCCGTGGGGCATCGTTGACATCGTTCAAGCAAATAATTAGATCAGAAGAACATGGAATCCTCTAAAAGGCGTTGTAAAAAATAAATCAATTGGGAATTATTTAGAGCGTCCTACAATTTTAGAGCGTCCTACAATTTTATTAAGCAACATGCTACTTAAGAGTTTTGGTATTGGAAATTATTTAGAATGAGCGCATTAAAAGCACAAAATATAGTTAAGTGATTGATCTTTCCACCTATTCACTATTATTTCTAGACTCAAGAAGATACATTTTTGTGTTTGGACACTGACTCGATCAATCTTGACTGATTCAAATGAGTTATGCCAAATTATTCAATATATATCCTATAAAAGGTGCAATAATTGCTGGATCAGATGCATGCAGATATAATTATATTCATATTCAGTTCAAATGCAACCTTTCATATTAGTGCCAAGTCTCATCATTCTAGATCAGACACAAACGTCTATGAGGGAAGATCAGAAAAGGTAAGTTATTATTTTTCTTCGTTACAGTGATACAGTAAGTTTGTGTTGCGTAATTCTTATAATTTGACCAAACCATATAGACTTTCGCTCGTTTAACTTGATCTGTTGTTTGCAACTCTGTATGTTTTAATTATGGTGCGTAATTTTTTATTCTGAATGTTATTGAAGCTTCTAATCACATAACAGAATATTAGATGTTAGTATTAGATGTGACAAAATAGGTGGGTTAAAATAAAAAGGCCATAACATGAAGGTCTCCATACAGATGTTGACCCGCAAGTACTTCTGTAGTGCATTGCTTACATTTTACCAAGTAATAAATATGTAAGATTGCATTTTAGCAAATTAAATCCTGACACTCCAAAAAAACATACTAAATATAAGTAATCAAATGGTGAAAATCAGTTGCTGTGAAGAGTGTATATTAATGTATGTTACCCATAGTTGCTGATGGATCAGCTGCAGGGTTGGGATTCCAGGCATGGGTTTCATGTGACTCGCCAATGAGATACTTGCGGAGGCGCTTGAAAGTGGATCCTCCTGCCATAATAAGGCGAGTGTGAATTGAAATTTTCCATGTGATTCTATATTAAATGACTTATGTCTGTAGCATGATCAGTTCTATCTTATATATTCGAGTTAGATCCCTTTTCAAGTAGCATATTTAAAAACAATAAATAAATAAATAA
>LBNU01039116.1:0-16421 GCA_014162995.1 Artemisia annua
AAATGAACGCGGTTTGAATTACGAATTACCCTTTCGGGATTAGAGAGTGGTGAAACGAGGTCGTTAGACGTAGATCGGGTGTTCATATACCAAAGAAAACAAAGTTAAAAAGAACAAAATCAAAAACAAATTTGGAAAAGCAAATATTTTTGGTTTTTTTTAGAAATTGTAGAAATAAGAAAACTCAAAAATCAAAATATTTTTTCTTTTTACCCTTTTTTACTTTTTTTGTTTTGTTTTTCTTTTTATTAAACCGTTACGTCACTTGAAACCGTTTTGCGTTATCGGCTAATCGGGTAACAAATGATTTCGCGATTATCTTTGATTATTATTCGGGATGGTTTACAACCGCTCTCCTTCAACGGAAGACCGAGGATGCCCTTTTTGTATTATGGTATTTTTGGTTGAATATTTGGTGACAAATATTCTTTTTTTTTTATATATATATATATATTTTTTTTGGTTTTTTATAAAAAATATTTACGAGGAAGGTTTCAAAAACACAATTCAAAAAAAAAACGAAAACCAAATTCACTTCAACCCTCCCCGGCAGCGGCGCCAAAATTGGTGGGTGTCGAATCCAACAAAAATAAATCCTACTTCTATGATTTGTAATTAGCAACAAGTAGGGTCGAATCCACAAAGATTGGTTTTAGATAATTCTGAAATAACCAAACAAGTTAACAAGGGGTTTTGATTTTGACAAATAGTAACGAGATAATAAAATGACCGATTAAACTAAGCACTTGAAGGAGTATAAATTGACACGAAAGATACGATCTAGTCAAAGGTATTATCTACGTATGAATCCATGGTTAATCATTGACAATAAAACGTTTCAGATACTTAAGGATAAATTGGTTATGGTTATTAACGAGCTCTAATAACCAGTCTCTCCTTACTACGTCGATAAACAAAACAAGCTCTTTGATTACATCTCTTATCAAACAATCAGCCTAAACAAGCTCTTAAGGCTTAATTTCTGATAGCATTGTGCCTTAGAGAAACTACCAATTCTAATTGATAAACACATAAGCTCGGTTCATCTAAACTAGGCTACACATTCCCTTAACAATAATTGAAAACTTGACCATAATCAACATTGTTAATCGCTACAAGTATTAGAATAGCTTAGTAATATTCCGACAACTGAATAATAAACATTGGAATTCAATTAATCAAAATAAGTTCATACAATACTGAAAATATGCAAATACCCAAAAGTACAGAATAAGAACATCAATAAGTCTCAAAACCTAATTGGATTCATAACATAGAAAAACCTTTAACTAGATAGTAAATAAATTAGCTACTCATGACAAGAGGAAGAAGTCACAACTAACGAATGATGAGCACTTCGTCTTTCTTCTTCAATTCTCGTTTTTGTGTTGGTGTTGTGATGAGAGGATTTTAGTGATTGTCCCTCTAGTGCATATATCTACCAGGCCTCTTGTAGTTGATGCCGTTATTTTCGTCACATGAAGCCACGATCTTCCAATATCCCCTTAATAATCGTTCCTCTTTTTAGCTTCTATGAGGGTCATGTTCTGTTCTGTTTGTATAGGTTTGGGCTGAAGTACAACGAGGTCCACTAACTTTCATAATCTTGTCAAATTAGGCCTGGTCTTTTATACCTACAACAACACATAAGTTTGTGAGGTATTTGAGTCTTTTAAAAACCAACCTTAACACATAAAGAGGTACCGTTATCTGATTTGCCCCATTAAACATAAAATACAATTATAACCCATCACTTAAGACCATATTGATAATAAATCATGAGGGAGTAACTATAAATAATATATATATTACGCACTTAACAAATTCCCCCACACTTAGCTTTTGCTCGTCCTCGAGCAATACACAAACAACTAATCTGACAAGATCATGTTTACCACAGAAAAGTAACCAAGCCATTCAGATAAATAACAGGTCATGAACTACAGTACTTAAGCAACTTGCAGCAACTTTGAGAACATTTTTACTTGAAACTGAAAGGAACTAAATCTGGAATCTCTCATAAATATTTATGCTCACCTCTCAAGTATTCGGTGGTTATGTGTTTCACTCAAATTCATTTCAAAGAAGTGACATACCATAAGCTTGCAAAGGTTCTCATTCTCCACTACTTAGAAGTACATATAACATGAATCAGATGGACCATTATTAGGATGTAACTGGGCAATGTGTATGGGTAGGAAAAGGGTATAGGTGTGGGTTGAAGAAGTAGCAGGGCATGGATATTGCATGAGTATACGACCAGGACCAATAATCTTTACTTATGTAACTCCTTGAACCTTATACGTATTCTGTTCTCAGTTTCAGGTTAAGCTTTTATAGGGTTACACGAACTGTGATCAGTGCACTCCTCTCGACTCGACAACATCATTCAATAAGCCTAAATTTCGACAACTCAACATCTGATCGCCCCTTTTTTCGCAACAGTAATGTATATACTTTAGGTACAAACTTAGATATCAGCTCTAAGAACTTCTACATTCGAACACTTCTTTTTGCTTCTTTTTGTTCTCTCTCTTTTTTTTTTTTTTTTTTTTTTTTTTTTTTTTNAAATCTACTAATTCGATAACTTAATAATTTCGAATGTTAAAGGGTAGGAAACACGCTTAACAACAACCTTTCCAATATATGTTGTAAGTATAGAAATTACATCTTTCTCATTCGCTAAAAAGAGAACCATGTTATCGATGTTATTATGCTAATATATGACTCACTTGCAAATGTGAAAATTGTGTATATGTCAACAACTTAATAATGAATGCCCATGTCAAAGAATTCTGAGAGTTAAGATTGATTTTGAGAAGATTGTTGGACACAAAGTTCCTCATTTGTTTCGAGCTTGTTACTACTGATATATAGTATAACATTTTACTCGTTTTAAGTAAAACTGATAAATTTTATGGTGCTAGAATGTGAAGATTGCATGGTTAAAAAGTAATCGAAGCCACTTGCTTTGAGGGAAGAGGGTCAGATTGTTGATAAGTGTAGTACTTGAATCCGGAATCCAGACAATGAATAGCAAGATATAGAGCATTGTTCAAAACTTCAAATCCCTCTTCATGTATTTCTATTTTACTTTGTTTATATTCTTTGTATAATTTGTATTCATGCACATTAATCATATTTTATGCAAAAATACCGTAATTTGTGTGTCCAATCCTTGTATCAATTAGAAGCAATATTAACTAGCTAAATCTATATCTATATCTATATTGCCAAAAGTTCAATATAAAACTCATAGCCATAGAACCAATGAACCATTCTTAGTCACTCATTTTTTTATCAAAATAAAAAAAAAAAAAAAAAAACTTTCACATTTTTTTTTAAAATTAAATATCTCGCAAACCGTAAATCGTTACGCGAAAAAAAAAATACCATCGTGACGAGAATTAAATTATCTTTCTATAGACATGCGTTGTTATATACTTTCGACGAACTTTTTTTCTCGACAAACTTCTTTTTTCAAAATTTCCGCTCAGAAAAATCATATATGATTTGTAAATATCATATGTGATTCGTTAAAATCAAATCATATATGATTCTTACGAATCATATATGATTTTTTACGAATCATATATGATTACAAACATTATATGATTCATAAGAACCATATGTGATTCGTAAAAATCAAATCATATGTGATTTACGAATCATATATGATTTTTCTGGGTGAAATTTTTTTAAAAAAAAAGTTCGTCGAAAGTATATAACAATGCATATCTATAGAAAGATGATTTAATTCTCGTCGCGATGGTATTTTTTTTGTAGCTTGAAGATTTACCGTTTGCAAGATATGTTGTTTTAAAAAAAATGTGGGAAATAAAAATGGATGGCTATGATTGGTTGATTAGTTCTATGGCAAATATGAGTACTATATTGATCTCATCTCTATCTATATTTATACCAAGCATTACATCGCATGTGCATTTAAAAATATATATATATTTATTTATAATAAATGTGTTCATTATCTATACTACTTATAATAGAGGAAGGATTCTCTCTTCAAAAAATTCAGATGTACAAAAAATGATGCATGATTTACAACACTTTAAAGCAAACAATTTTCATAATTACAACAACCAAAACATGGTGTACAACAAAAATTAGCACAGAACGAAATTCAGACCAAAATCCTTACAATTATACATTAAATAGCATTAAAAACACCCCTACACCCAATATTACAATCATTTAAAACACAAAACACAAGTATGTAAAGCACAATGATTTTAAGGTCAACAATCTATTCAACACATATAATTAACAAATCATATATCGATTCTTCACGAAATCATATGATGATTTTTACGAATCATTATGATGATTACAAATCATTATATGATTATAAGAACCTATGTGATTCGTAAAAAATCAAATGCATTATGTGATTTGACGAATCATATATGATTTTTCCTGGGGCTGAAATTTTTTTAAATAAAAAAGTTCGTCGAAAGTACTAGTTTAACAATGCATCATATCTATAGAAAGAAGGATTAATTTCTCGTATCGCGATTCGTATTTTTTTGCTAGCCTTGAAATTTACCGTTGCAAGATATGTTGTTTCTAAAAAAATGTGGGAAATAAAATGCGATGGCTATGATTGTTGATTAGTTCTGAATGGAAATATGAGTCACTATATTGATCTCACTCTAGGTTATCGTTATATTTATACCAAGCATACATCGCATGTGCATTAAAAAATATAATAATTATCTTTATTATAATAAATGTGTTCATTATCATACAAGCTTATAATTAGAGAAGGATTCTGCCTTCAAAAAATGTCAGAGTACAAAGAAATGAGGGGGCATGATTTACAACTACCTTTAAAGCACAATTTTCGATAATTACAGACAACTCAAAGCATGTGTACCAACAAAAATTAGCACAGAACGAGAATTCAGATGGAAATGATTGTCAAGCCTAAATGTATGACTAAAAACATGCCTAAAAACATATGTGTCGAAATGTTAATGGATTAGACATGAGTTTAGGCATGTATATTAGGTATGTTTATCATTGCTCATATAACTTGCAAAAACTGTCCATGTAGTAGTTCAAATTGCAGTCGCAATATCTATCTTTTCGAAAGTGCAAGTGTTGTCCATGTGGGAAACATTTGGTGCGGATATCGTCTGCCACAAAGTGCAATGAATGAAATGACATTGCCTTCAGTGAGACTTTGTCATTTCACTTTGGGGCAGTCGAGTCATTTCACTTTGGGCGAGAGACGATACCTGCACCAATAGTTTTCGACAAGGACGACGTAGGCATTTTCGAAAAGGTAAGGATTATGCCTAAAATTTAAACATGCCACAGGACGAGTTTTGAAATTTACACTTAACAAATATAGAAAACACGCAGTATCGCATGATCAACTACAAATTTTGTTATTTACAAATCATGTCGCAAAAATACATTTATATTGGTTAAAGAAACACAGTGTTTATGAGCTTTTTATAGGAAGTAAAAGTGTTATTTTCATTATATTTTAGAAGACGCATTAAAAGAAATTTGTTATCAACTTCAATCATGATTGACGAAAATGTACTTATGAACGTTTGGTCATAGAACTTTAGTTGTTTTTTAATTCTTTTCAAGAGACTTAATAAAAGGATTACTTGAGTGACCATGTACATTTCCATGTAAAAAACCAAAGAAAATGTTATAAACATTCACAAATGCCATAATGTAAATAAATAAAATAAATAAATAAATAAATAAATAAATAAAAAATAAAAATAAAAAACTAACAAATCATACAAATTATCCTTGCGAATTTAAAGGAGCTCTTTATATTAAGAGCTCTTAACAATGCACAAGAATAACATAGTACTAATGTCAACTTACATCACCATTATACACCTCACTATATAAGCCATTAAATTTGCTTTTCAATGACCTATGTGGGACAAATCCCATTCTTCTTTATCAAAAAGACATACAAATTATATGACTTAACCTTTGTATTGAATATGAACACGACAAAATCTACTAATTCGATAACTTAATAATTTCGAATGTTAAAGGGTAGGAAACACGCTTAACAACAACCTTTCCAATATATGTTGTAAGTATAGAAATTACATCTTTCTCATTCGCTAAAAAGAGAACCATGTTATCGATGTTATTATGCTAATATATGACTCACTTGCAAATGTGAAAATTGTGTATATGTCAACAACTTAATAATGAATGCCCATGTCAAAGAATTCTGAGAGTTAAGATTGATTTTGAGAAGATTGTTGGACACAAAGTTCCTCATTTGTTTCGAGCTTGTTACTACTGATATATAGTATAACATTTTACTCGTTTTAAGTAAAACTGATAAATTTTATGGTGCTAGAATGTGAAGATTGCATGGTTAAAAAGTAATCGAAGCCACTTGCTTTGAGGGAAGAGGGTCAGATTGTTGATAAGTGTAGTACTTGAATCCGGAATCCAGACAATGAATAGCAAGATATAGAGCATTGTTCAAAACTTCAAATCCCTCTTCATGTATTTCTATTTTACTTTGTTTATATTCTTTGTATAATTTGTATTCATGCACATTAATCATATTTTATGCAAAAATACCGTAATTTGTGTGTCCAATCCTTGTATCAATTAGAAGCAATATTAACTAGCTAAATCTATATCTATATCTATATTGCCAAAAGTTCAATATAAAACTCATAGCCATAGAACCAATGAACCATTCTTAGTCACTCATTTTTTTATCAAAATAAAAAAAAAAAAAAAAAAAACTTTCACATTTTTTTTTAAAATTAAATATCTCGCAAACCGTAAATCGTTACGCGAAAAAAAAAATACCATCGTGACGAGAATTAAATTATCTTTCTATAGACATGCGTTGTTATATACTTTCGACGAACTTTTTTTCTCGACAAACTTCTTTTTTCAAAATTTCCGCTCAGAAAAATCATATATGATTTGTAAATATCATATGTGATTCGTTAAAATAGAGCATTGTTCAAAACTTCAAATCCCTCTTCATGTATTTCTATTTTACTTTGTTTATATTCTTTGTATAATTTGTATTCATGCACATTAATCATATTTTATGCAAAAATACCGTAATTTGTGTATCCAATCCTTGTATCAATCAGAAGCAATATTAACTAGCTAAATCTATATCTATATCTATATTTATACCAAGTATTACATCGCATTTGCATTTTTCTTTTCTTTTTTTAAAAAATATTTATAATAAATGTGTTCATTATGATTACAAAAACATTACTAGTACAATAAGAACTTAAATATTTGAATGAAAGACAGCCTTTTGGAAGTCGCATAAGGAGTAATAGATTTTTGGCGACTAATTCCAACCCATTTAGCAAGTTCCCTTTTAGTTAAACATTAAAGTGACATTATGCATCGAAAACTTATTTCTTGAGTAAATATACAAATATATAAGTTTTAATAGGTATAAATATAATTGCCTCTTATTAATAACACAGGTATTGCAAGTATTATTTGATTTTAATTAATAATTATTATACTAATATACTAATCCTTGGGCTGGGCAGCCCATTTGCTATTGCAACCCGACCCTATTAAAAATTTAGTTTACCCGAGTGAGTCCGGACTATTCACCCATACTCACAATTCCTTTATCTTTTTCAGATCCGATCGAGTAGCTCCAAAGAAGCTGCCCACCCCCGATTTGGTCTGATCCGATGGGTTTATTGGCAACTACAGTTGCCTGTGAGGGGGTGAACAGGGAAAACAATAGTGAAATTATTATTTTATTGCTTTTGTGGCTGAAGTTGATCCATATGTATCCCTTTTTTTCATAACCACAGATTTTGGGATATATTGTTTTTGTTGTTCTGGATTCTTCATAATCTCACACACCCGCTATAAAACACACCGACTACTTAGATCTACGGTTCATCATTTTTTTTGTATTCCAATTTTGTTTTGTTATTATTCTTATTTTAAAAAAAAGTTTGTATTTTTATTCACATTTTTATGTTTAATTGCAGGTTTGAACTATTTTGAGTGGGATGGATGGATTGCGAAAGAGGATGATTGACTGAATGTAATATATAATAATTTTTCTTATTATTGTTGATACACGCAGTATTATTTTTCTTTAATGAGGAATTTGTTTGTTTTGGTTTTTGGTTGCAGGTAGTTTGCAGGAGTTGCATAATCAAGTAAGTTTGTTTCTTTATTTCCTTTTTTTCCTAATGTTCATTGTTTATTGTTGTGGGTATGTTTTTTTAATTTAGTTAGAGTTTTTATTTTTACTGTGTTTTTGTTTTTATGATTTGGGTATTTTTATGTTTTTGTTTTATCAATAGATTTATGAGCTGAAAAATAAAATGCCTTTGTGTTTTATCATGTAGGGCTATGATGATTAGTGGCTATTTTCTGAGACAAATGAAGTGGGTCGTTGAAGATTGGATCCATAGCTTGTGCGGCAAAGACCGGATGACATGATTATGCAACTGTGTTTCTTTGCAGCCATGGCGGACTTTAGATCTTTTTGACCCTATTTGGTTTAAAAATTTGAGCCTTATAAAGGAATGTTTTGGGGTGTTTGCCAGCGGTTTTGCTTTATTGTTTGGGTAAGCGTTGTTTGCCAAGCCCGTATCTTGGCATGGCAGCCATGTGGCTGCAGCCATTGCGGGTTTTGGGTACCGCTTTCACAATTGCTGGCCAAAGGCGTGTGACATAAGATGTTGACCTCCAAAATATGGTCGACAAAAAATTAATAAAACTGTGGTCACCAGTTTTGTACAACCCTTTTCCACGGGTGTTTTTCTAGCCGTGTTTCATAATTAAAAAAGACGCCTAGTTTGAAAGTCTCGGTGTTTGGAATGTATTCGCCTGGATTTGGGCAACGATAAGGTTATTTTTATTGTGCTTATGCTTTCCGAATAGGCTGTGATGATTGTTGTAATCTAAAGAAATGAAATGGTCGATTGAAGATCCGATCTTAACTTGGCAAGGCAACGACCGGATGCCATAGCATATATGCCTAATGTGCAACCAGGGTTCTTTGCAGCCATGATAGGGTTCGGATACTTCTGTGACATGATTATCATATACAGATCTGAGCCTAATCATTGATTGCACCACTAACCAAAATAACGCCTTTCAACCTGATGGTGGTTTAAATGATAATGGAATGAATTTGCCGTGTGTTTTTCTGGTGTGCAAAGTGGGGTTACGAGAAAATGAAGTTGTAAAGAAAATTTAAACTTGTGTTTTGTTTTGTCAGAAAACAAAAATGAGGTTTGACTAACTTGGTGTTTAATACGTTTGGGTTTAATTGGGTTTCTGTTTTTACGGTGTCCAAAGGTGGGTTCTGAAAGAAAGTGGAATTGGAAGTGCACGGCTTTTGGTAAGGAAGAGGATCCTTTCATTGTTAACGCTTCAGTGCCATATTTCCTTCTGAAGTTAGTCCCTTACTTAGCTTATCAAATATTGAACTTGAATAGTATGATTAGTAAAATTATTTGTCTTTGGATAAATATGTCCCGCTTCTGATTATCTTAAGGGTGTTTGGTATTGCATGTTTAAAGAGATACTGGCTTCTTTTGGTTTTGTAAATAAAAGAAGCACTTTTGAAGTGTTTGGATTGATAGTGGCTTTTCTTATAACAGTTTGCATAAAATACGAACATTGGTAAGTGCTCATTTCAAAGGTGCTTATAAGTCATATGTAAGTGCTAATATGCAATCCAAATGCCCCCATTGACTGAAAATAGATTGCTTCTTACTAGGGTAAATTATAATCAGAATGGTCCTATTAAATTTTTGATTGATTTGAAACATTCACATTTAGATTCAGCTTTTTCATTTGATTTTTTGCTTTGGATGATTTAAAACATGTTTGTTTTGACATTTTCTGTTGTTGCCTTTAGTAATCATATTCTTAAAATTTTGTAGACCCAAGTATTTGGAACGATGGCGAAGGTAGGTCCTGAAGTTGTCGATCAGCTGCAACTGCAAGCTGTGATTTCAGTATCGGCAGATGTGAGTTTTACATCAAATAAGTTCCCTAAATATAAATTAGGCCCTGATAATCAGATTCTGGATGAAGCCACCGTGGATAGTAAGGGACCTCCATTAATAGAGGTGATTGCACAAGAAACTGAGCAGCTATCCGAGCAACACAAACGTCTCTCAGTTCGTGATCTGGCTACCAAGNTTCCGAATAGGCTGTGATGATTGTTGTAATCTAAAGAAATGAAATGGTCGATTGAAGATCCGATCTTAACTTGGCAGGGCAACGACCGGATGCCATAGCATATATGCCTAATGTGCAACCAGGGTTCTTTGCAGCCATGATAGGGTT
This sequence comes from Artemisia annua, assembly GCA_014162995.1. Taxonomy (NCBI): domain Eukaryota; kingdom Viridiplantae; phylum Streptophyta; class Magnoliopsida; order Asterales; family Asteraceae; genus Artemisia; species Artemisia annua. Next base: position 10,336 of record LBNU01039116.1, read on the forward strand.
CGGATACTTCTGTGACATGATTATCATAGACAGATCTGAGCCTAATCATTGATTGCACCACTAACCAAAATAACGCCTTTCAACCTGATGGTGGTTTAAATGATAATGGAATGAATTTGCCGTGTGTTTTTCTGGTGTGCAAAGTGGGGTTACGAGAAAACGAAGTTGTAAGAAAATTTAAACCTGTGTTTTGTTCTGTCAGAAAACTAAAAGGAGGTTTGACTAACTTGGCATTTAATACGTTTAGGTTTAATTGGGTTTCTGTTTTTACGGTGTCCAAAGGTGGGTTCTGAAAGAAAGTGGAATTGGAAGTGCACGGCTTTTGGTAAGGAAGAGGATCCTTTCATTGTTAACGCTTTAGTGCCACATTTCCTTCTGAAGTTAGTCCCTTACTTAGCTTATCAAATATTGAACTTGAATAGTATGATTAGTAAAATTATTTGTCTTTGGATAAATATGTCCCGTTTCTGATTATCTTAAGGGTGTTTGGTATTGCATGTTTAAAGAGATACTGGCTTCTTTTGGTTTTGTAAATAAAAGAAGCACTTTTGAAGTGTTTGGATTGATAGTGGCTTTTCTTATAACAGTTTGCATAAAATACGAACATTGGTAAGTGCTCATTTCAAAGGTGCTTATAAATCATATGTATGTGCTAATATGCAATCCAAACACCCCCATTGACTGAAAATAGATTGCTTCTTACTAGGGTAAATTATAATCAGAATGGTCCTATTAAATTTCTGATTGATTTGAAACATTCACATTTAGATTCAGCTTTTTCATTTGATTTTTTGCTTTGGATGATTTAAAACATGTTTGTTTTGACATTTTCTGTTGTTGCCTTTAGTAATCATATTCTTTAAATTTTGTAGACCCAAGTATTTGGAATGATGGCGAAGGTAGGTCCTGAAGTTGTCGATCAGCTGCAACTGCAAGCTGTGATTTTAGTATCGGCAGATGTGAGTTTTACATCAAATAAGTTCCCTAAATATAAATTAGGCCCTGGTAATCAGATTCTGGATGAAACCACCGTGGATAGTAAGGGACCTCCATTAATAGAGGTGATTGCACAAGAAACTGAGCAGCTATCCGAGCAACACAAACGTCTCTCAGTTCGTGATCTGGCTACCAAGTTTGACAAGAACTTGCAGCTAAGTTGTACAATGAGGTATGACATTAAACCATATGCTGAAGTGTCTGTTTTGGCTCATTTCTGTGAATGGGTAAACTTAAGTTGTTTCACATTAAAAAGGGGTCAAGATCAAAACAACGATTGGTAATTCTGAATTTTTGTCCTTGACAAAGGTTTTAGACATAATGTTGCATTTGGAACATAGAGAACCACAAAATCAAGATTTAGACAGAAAATTAGGAATAAGCAAATGCACGGCATAATGTTGCGGTTATTGTTTGCAATTAATATCTTCTTTCTTATATTGTTACACAAACATAACTTCATTCTTTAAGGTTGTTATTTCAGTTGTCATACAAACATAACTTCATTCTTTAGAATTATTATTTCTCGGCTAGAAATAGGTGTACAGTCATTAATAAAGGATTAAAAAAAGGTTGTCATGCAGACATAACTTGATTTTTGGGAATTATTATTTTACTAACGTATAACAGGAGGTGTAAACTGTAATAGTGCACAGTGCTGACTATAATTGTTTGTTTGAATCAGTCGAATGCGTTGGATGAGATGACGGATAGTCCGTGCAAGTTGAAGGTTGATGACGATGATGATAAGGAGGAGGATGAGGTTGGGGATGGTCAGAATAAGGAGGATTCGTAAGGGTTTAAGCTGATGGTAAGTCGGTTTTGGAGGTATACTTTTAACTATATTAGCTTTGATTTTCACTATTGACTTATGAATGAGTGAATTTGGTAATGCTCAATCTGTTGATGAATCACTTGGTTAAATAGAATGAAATCTTAGCTAAAAAGGAGGCTGATCAGAAGTCACTGAAAGTGTAACATACTAATATTAATGCATAAAAAAGTTAGATAATCATTAATGTAATGTAACCTTTATAGTTATTAGTTACCAATAGTAGATTAAAATTTTAGGAAGTGTTTTTGGACAACATGAGTTGACCCGTACAAAAAATGACCTATTTTGAACTGAACGCATTTTGACTATGACAATCTTCCCACCTTTATTTTATTTACTACTATGTATTTTCTTTTTGAGCATTTGATTTTCTGCACTTTTATTTACTTCAAAGTACATAATGAGAATCAAAAAAAGCATGAAATCAATTAAGAATTTATGTATTCATTTTGTCATCACCAAGCTGCTTCCATTCCAAAGATATAATAGAAACATATAGAGATATACTATAGTACAAAAATTTAGTAAGAATTCATTTGCTGCAAAATTGTTTTTTTACAGTATATGTAGTTAAGAAAACATGACCTGTAGCGACTCGCTTATGAGTAAATGGGTCGAAACTTCTACCTCAATCTAAGAAATTCAGAATGTAAATGAAAGTATTTGCCTATGCGGATAATGCTCTGGAATTTGTGTTTGTTTAAAGAAATAGTAATGTTGCACAGCCTTCACAACATTGTATACAAACGACCCAAATAAGCTTATAAGCAGCTAAATAGTCTAACGATCCACCCCCTTTACGATGGGCAAATAGGAAGCAGTCATGAAGAGAAAGTAGCTAGGTGAATGGGATAAGCAATAGGTGATATTCATAAATTTATCATCAATAAGAAAATGAATATTATTTCTATGATCATACATGAACAAACTATGAAATTTGATTTTTTTATGATACACACTTTGGCTTCAGAGATGCGACGGAGTTATATCTTAATATGTTAGTGTTACAACTTGATTGCTACCAGCTTTGCAGGTTGGTTGCCGTTACTTACATGTTGCATTTGGGTAATACGTATGCAGAAATAATGTGGGATTGGATCAGGTCACTGCAGAAACAAGGAGCGTTTGCGACAGACTGAAATTATATATATCAGGTGAAAGGCCATCATTGGCTTTTGAGATTCACTCCTTTTATTGCACGCTTAACTTATGAAGTTTAAACATCATGTTTTTTTGTTTATAATTGTAGCGAGAGCAAAGAGAGACCCTATTTCTAAGAAAGTTCAAGCTATGCCGTATGATTACAAGTTCAAATACCTACAAAGATGAGATATTTTGCATTGGACCCATAAATTGCTGGAATCGGTTATAGAGGTACAGGACTCGGTAAAATAGGACGCTAAGGAAGGCCATGAACTTCCATTAGTGACTTTCTAAATTCGATGTTTATTTATTATGTTGTAAAGACTGTGTGAACCTATTTCTTTTCAGATTATAATTGTAGTTAAAAAAATTCAATTTCCGATGCTTACAATACGGGTATCGTATATAAACGCCCCGCCGCAACGCGCGGGTATAAAATCTCGTTATTAACTAAACGCATGTAAAAACCGATTTAACGTATTATGTCATCTTCCTACACTTTTTTCTATTGACAAATATTATTTAAACATTATAACAACGTGCTAAAGTTCATAGGTATATGTAAATATTAAGTAAAGGTACAAATCAAGTTATTTTATAAAATTTAACTTACAGAAATTGTCATACCTATAGTAATACTAGACGAATACCCTTGTATAACAGCCATATATAGCAGTAAATAATTAAACTTGCTAACTTATGGTTTCGGTGTGACCCTTGATGCACACTTAAAAGTTCAATTCGTAGTTATTGCGAGAAAAAAATGTATGGGTTAATAACAATCAATGATAAAATTTTGAGGGTTAATAAATATTTGAACTATTAAGTTAATGGTTGATGTTATTACTATGAGTCATTCAGACCCGGGCGATGCCCCGGGCTGTATATGATGGTATTATATATTTAAATTGTTATTGTTCAGCACTAATTTACGTCATTTTGATCATGGTTGGATTTTGTTGGTTAATAAGTTTCTAAGTTGTGTTTGTTTATTTTGTCATTTTTAATTGAGGTTGAGTGAAACACTCAAAATAGTATTTAATCTCGTGCGTTGCACATAGTTTTGGTTTGTTTTGGTTATGTGTTTTTGTTGAGGTTGTACGTTTCTAATTGTTCGTTGCGTAATAAGCTTAAACGCTTATTGCTCTATCAAAATATTGATACCCCGTGCGATGCACACGGGCTTTGTAGAAGCTGTCAAAGTATAGTTTTTTGGGTTTATGTTTGTCGTTTTAGATTTTAGTTGTCATGGTATCACAAATGTGTTAACCTTTAAACGTTTTTAATAGACTTTTCTTTGTTGCTTTAGGGTTGTATACTAGTTTTTATATCTTAATATTTGATACGTATGTTGTATAAAAGTTGTCATATTATTACTCATTTTCTAAGGTTTATAAGAATAAAGTACTTTATTTAGTTGTATATGAGTTGCACATGGGATGTATATAAGTTTTTATATCGTAATCTTCGGAACTTATTTTTGTCATTATATATCTAAGTTGTGATGGTATGACATTTTTAAGCATGACACACATTTAAAATAGTTTATTGACATTAAAAGAGTATATGTGAAGAGGATTTTTTTCAAGATGTTACATTGAAAAAAGTCTCTTCATATGTAAATTTTTAATATGTATAAGTTACATAAATTATTTTAAATATGAAGCGATGACATTAATGTTGGAGACCTTTTATATTCATCCCCGTGCGATGCAAATAGGTTTGGACTGCCCCAGGACCCATGCGATGCACACAGGTTGGATCTAATTGTTTTTTTCGTAATGTTCGAGACTAATTTTCGGTTCATGTTTGAAACTCTCATTTTTTTGTGAAAGACGGACTTCGTTGTTCAAATAAATTATATTATAAAAAGCGAACTATAAAACAAATTTCCTTTTTAACAAAACAATAAAAACATAAAACATTAAAGTAATTAGTATATTAAAGATTATAAATTATATTTCGTATAATAAATTATAATTCGTATAGTAAAATATTGCATGTTTAATTTGTAACGTACTATTAATATGAATGCTAAGTATTCATCTATATTGACACCGGTGGCCGTGGCGTTGTTCTTGTTGTTGTCTTTGTCGTTGTTGTTCATTGGCATTTTGCATGTTTTGTTCTTGATACAGTTTTCGTGACTTCTCGATCTCTTTCTTTAATGTGAAGAGGTTTTTTGCAAAATGTTATATTTAAATGAGGTTTTTTATATGTAATCTTTTAATATGAGTAAGTTACATAAATTATTTTTTAATTAATGCATTCTTACAACATTTGTCCATAAACTATAATATCGAATTTTGAGCATTCATTAGTAACTCATTCTAAGTATTTACAGTATGACGACATGAATCACATGATCTCAAACTCAAATGAATAATGCTTGCCTCGTGATAAGTGTAGGATAACATTTCGAATACAATTTTCTTCTCCTTTATATACTTCTTCGATTTAGAAGATTCTCATTGTTATGATGATAGTGTGAAAATATTTTTATTATATTTTTATTATATACTACCATTTTCAATATGTAACATCGACATAATTTACACAGTCATATCAAATATCGAAGTCACGCAATATTCCAAGACATTTAATTAAGAAAGTGACATTAACACAACGCAAGACAAAAAACTACATTAAGAGCAAAAATATGAAAATGCACCAACAAAGTGTAATAATAATTATTGACTAAAAATTGAATGCTCGTCACATTATTTTCAATAAACTTACTTGCTAACTAATCAATAGTATTAGCCCGTTTATCGGTATTACATGAAGTAAAATATTGCATGTTTAATTTGTAACGCACTATTAATATGAATGCTAAGTATTCATCCCACCGGTGGCCGTGGCGTTGTTGTTGTTCTTCTTCTTCTTCTTCTTCTTCTTCTTCTTCTTCTTCTTCTTCTTCTTGTCTTTGGTTGTTCATTGGCCTTTTGCATTTTTTTGTTCTTGATACAATTTTTGTGACTTCTCGATCTCTTTCTTTAATGCTTCTTGACGCGCTACAAAAAACAATTAGATATAGTTGATCGTTAGTAACTTAAATACAGTTAATCAATATATTGCATTTTCGATCAAAGTAAAAATGTTCATGCATGTT
>LBNU01039116.1:18288-37887 GCA_014162995.1 Artemisia annua
ACCCAATCGATTTTAGGACCTGTGGATCAAGCGCATGAATTTTATACCTATCGGATGAAGAATCGATCAAAGAAAATCACCCCGATCGAACCAAGCCTCCAACAAACCAAAAAAATATTTTTCCCAGCTACTCTTGATGATGAAGAACCCCAGAAAAATTCTAGATCCCTTCCAGAAATTCGTATGGAGTCGTGGTGAATATGTGTGTGTGTTTTGTGTTAATCGGTATTGTTTTTAGGGAAACAAATAAAAGGTAATCAAATAAATGGAATGGAAGGATATGATTTCGGTTTATAAGGATATTTGGCCGAGATTATGGGTTAGGATAGACACAAGAATTATTGTGATTGAAAATGTTCATATAAAAATAATATTGATCATATGTTGCTTAATTCCAAGTGTTTGAGATTTATTTGATATTTATTTAAGTGTTTATTGAATTATTTAAATTATAAGGGTATTTTGGTAATTTTGAAAAGTTTTAAATTTTAGGTATTACACATGAAGCCTCCACATTTCACAATCAATTCAAGAAACATTTATGGAGAGCACTTTGCATTTATAAGACAACTTAAGTTTTTAGTATATAAGATTTTTAATAAAGGGTAGATTGTTAATTGAACTTTACGTATTTTTTAAAGGGTAAATGCTACAAATTACCAACGTACTTTCAAATTTGTGCCGACTTGAAACACTTACTACTTTATTCAATGACTTCAACAACGTACTTTCAAATTTTGTTTCGACTTCAGCAATATGACCTGCTAAACTTGCATCGTTAGTCCTTTATACTAACGGCCGTTAGTAAATAACTAAAAATTTGGTTTTCTTACGATTTCATCCGTTTTTGAACGTTTTCGTCCACTTTTACACGTCTTTGTACATCTTTACACTTTTTGATCTACATGTTTTCATTCGTTTTGCACGTTTTCATTTATTTTAACACGTTCTAGTCCTTCTTTTACATTTTAATCCATTTTCACACGTTTTCGTCCGTTTTACACGTGTAAAAATGGATGAAAACGTGCAAATACAATGAAAAGTGTAAAAATGGATGAAAATGTGCAAAAATGAATAAAAATGTGTAAAAATATACAAAAACGTGCAAAAATGAACGAAAACATGTAAAAACGGACCAAACGTGAAAAAAACGAACGAAAACGTGTAAAAACGGATGAAAACGNGTTCTAGTCCTTCTTTTACATTTTAATCCATTTTCACACGTTTTCGTCCGTTTTACACGTGTAAAAATGGATGAAAACGTGCAAATACAATGAAAAGTGTAAAAATGGATGAAAATGTGCAAAAATGAATAAAAATGTGTAAAAATATACAAAAACGTGCAAAAATGAACGAAAACATGTAAAAACGGACCAAACGTGAAAAAAACGAACGAAAACGTGTAAAAACGGATGAAAACGTACAAAAACAAACGAAAACGTCTAAAACAGACGGAAATGTGCAAAAACGAATGAAAACGTGTAAAAACGGATGAAAACGTGTAAAAATTGACGAAAACGTGTAAAAATTGACGAAGCATGTAAAAACATATGTAAACTTATAAAAACGGACGAAAACGTGCAAAAACGGACGAAGACGTATAAAAACGAACAAAAACGTGTATAAACAGATGAAAACGTATAAAAAGGGTAAAAACGGACGAAAACGTATAAAACGGACGAAAACGTGCAAAAACGGATGAAAACGTATAAAAACAGTTGAAAACGTAAGAAAACCAAATTTTAAGTTATTTACTAACGGCCGTTAGTATAAAGGACTAACGATGCAAGTTTAGCAGGTCGTATTGGTGAAGTCGAAACAAAATTTGAAAGTATGTTGTTTAAGTCATTGAATAAAATAGTACGTCTTTCAAGTCGGCACAGATTTGAAAGTACATTGGTAATTTGTAGCATTTACCCTTTTTTAAATTTTTTAGTTTTAAGAGAAAAAGTTTTCTATATATAGTAGAGATAGTAAATAAAAAATGAAAATGATAGTCATACCTAAAATGAATGACTAAAAATATACCTAAGAACAATACATGCCAAAATGTTAATGAATTAGACATGAGTTTAATCATGTATCTTAGGTCTCTCTATCATTGCTCAAATAAGTTGCAAAAATTGTCCTTGTTGTATGTCCAAATTGCATTGGTTGTATCTATTTTTTTCGAAAGTGCAAGTGTTGTATATGTGGGAACCTTTGGTATGGATTTCGTTCCTGTCACAAGATGCAATGACTAAAATGCTTTTGCCTTCAGTGAGACTTTGTCATTTCACAGTGGGGCAGTTTAGTCATTTCATTTTGGTCCAGGAACGATATTCGTGCCAATAGTTTTTGACCAAGACGACATCTGCACTTTTAAAGAAGTAAGTGCTGTGGTGGCAATTTAGACATATCACGGGAACGATTTTTGCAATTTACTCTAAAAATTATATAAGAACACGCAACAAATTTCGTTATTTACATATTATGTTGAAAAAATACATTTATATTGGTTAAAGAAATGCAGTGTTTTTGAGCTTTTAATAGGTAGTAAAACTGTTTCATTTCATCATACAATGGAAGACACATTAAAAAGAAATTTGTTTTCAACTTCAATCATGATTGACGAAAATGTATTTATAGAAGTTTGGTCATATAACTTTAGGTGTTTCTTTAATTCTTTTCAAGATACTTAATGAAAGGATTACTTGAATGCCCATGTACATTAATTTCCATGTAAAAAGCCAAAGAAAACGTTATAAACGTTCACAAATGCCATAATTTTAGAGAGNGGACTCTGAATCTGATACATACATTCCCACTTCTTCATTGTTCAAAATACCTACATTCACATAAACGCAAATTCGAGTTATACAAGCAAGTTAAAGGTAACCTTCCCATAGTGTCCAATCTAATAATGACTCATCAAATGTTCTATAAACATCTCGAAGCAGTCCCTCCCTCTACCCTCAGGTAGTAATGTGAATGTCTACATCCTATCTCCTCCACACCCTGCTCAGGTGGGATTAGCCGATTAGGTATTGTTGTACTACATGTTCTAAAAAATATATAAAAATAATATATTGACTTATATGCGACTAGATTTAGTCACCATTAAAGATACTCAACATTCCAGCTTTTTAAGTTGTATATAGCCCTGATCATACACATGACGCTAAACTGACCATTAGAAAGAGGATTAATAAATCAAATACAAATGACCAACTTCCTCTGCGCGTAAAAAACACATAAACTATCATGGATCACAGGTTCCAACACAGACGAAAAGTAATCTGACCTAAAAAGCAACTACACACAATCTCATTCCACATATTCAATACAACTTCAACCGCTCCTATTTTTTTCTAACTCTAAATAGACGTGATCATTCATATTGCGTTAAATTGACCTTAATACCAATAATCAATTTCCTCTACACGTTAAAAAAACATAATCAAAATATATACCTTCAACACTAGCCACGCTATAATCCGAATCCGACAACGGGCCGTCTTCATCCTCACTATCCGGAACCTCCATAACCGCCTTACCTAACTCCACACAAATCAAACAATCATAATCAAATCCTAACACCACACAATCATCACATATTTAATCATCTCGATATAATAAACGCGTAAAACTTACATAATCCAAACAATAACCTAACAATATTCACTATTCAACAAACACTAGTATATATTCATTTTCTTCGTATAATAAACCGAAACCGAACGATCAAACTAACGATAACCACTATCTAACAAACACGCGCGTTAATCGAGTCAATATATACATAAATAAATGCAATAAACACATAATTAAACCCTAACATCACACTAATATCAAATAATTCATATCATTCATACAACATAACATAATCAAACCCTAACAGTACACTAATATCAATATAATTCATTAAAAATCAAAATAAAACCAAAACGTAACGGATTAACTGATATTAATCAACACGTGTGTGAATTAAAGTAGATATATAGATGAATTGATGTGAATAGACCTTTGTTGAGAGGATCGGAGGCGCGTGAACGGAGCTGCATTGGCGCGTGGCAATTGGAATTAGGGTTTTGGGAGTGTGTGTGTGTTTTGTGTGTGTTTTTGGGGGGTTATGATATATGAGGGGGTGGGTTCGCGGGAAAAATGTGTATTTATATTGAGGGAGAGAGTGAAGTGATTGGTGGGGGTAAGTGTGCTAGTCACGGTTTTTGATGAGTTTGGTTTAAAGGAGTTGGAAATTGTTTGGTATTTTTGGGGGTTAGTGATTTATAGTTTTTGTCAAAAGCTACTAGTATAAAGTGTTGGAATATGTGAATAACATAAAAGACATAAACACATAAACATCTAAGAGTACGCAGCGGAAAAGATCAAATACAAGTAATTAATTAACCAAACATAAAAAGGAAATGCGTACCTCAAAAGCTTCCAAGAATGAGAACTTATAAACCCTAGGAAAGGGCTTATATGAATCGACTAATAGATAGTCGAATAGGGCAAGATCACCGTTAGCAAAAGTATGCTAAATCTTCGTTCTCACACACACGTACTATTAGCGTTTCAATAAGAAAAGCTAGGTTCTTGATTCACGAAGCAAGCACTACTAGAAGAGCCTTAGCAAATCGAATGCCCACCCAATGGGGTATGCCTCAATCGCAATAGCTCAAGGAAAGGGACTAGGAGAAAGATTGGCTTGCTTTGTAAACCAAGGGATGAACAAATGAATACATGAGGCCATGTATTTATACTATCCCAACCTTGGAGCATTTCCTATCCCAGGCGATGTGGGATAGGGGTGTTTGGCCAATCCTAGCCCAAGAGGGATCTCTAGATCCTTCTCGCCTTTTCATCTAACGGTCGCTGGGTACCGTTAAGTGCTTATTTCGTGAATTTAATAATTATTCGTAACTAATACAATAATTATTATTAATTGAAACTCATACGTAAAGTGTGCAATCCCGAAGTCTCGAGTTCGAGTCCGGACATATTCATTAATTATATCCGTTAAAACTAACAGCTCCCACTCGGATATACATTAATGTAATAATGACAATGGTTAGTCTAGCATAACACGCCAATGTCCCCAGAACGATCACGAGTATGGTTTTCCTGGAAAAAACCACATTTGATGAATCATCATCATACTTATCCTTTTGATTCTAATACTATGTTAATATGGATATGGATCATAGTCATTCCATAATTAACTATGTGTTTCTCGTTATTTATGATCAAGCAAGATTACCAATTCATCTGAACGTATTCCAGATAGACCTTGGGCATGGCCATGCAAACATCTTGTTAATCCTACGAGTGGCCAAACAGTATTAAACTTCAAAACAAATTTGAAGGAACCAAATCCTGTATTGACTACGAGCATAACCTATGAACTTCGCATCACCTCTGGAAATAACCCTTATAACTACCAGTTACGGATAGCGTTAGACTATCTCACAGAAAATGAGCTACATCCACAGTAGTTACCTGGTATCTCAAGTCTGAGGATAAATATTCATGATTTACTATAATGACTACATCCATAAGTACAATCATGTAATTGGGATTTTGTCCTATATTCAATTTATTCATTCTATTGAATATCATGTGAATTTGGCATGTCAACGCATCAATATACTTAAGTATATTATACCAAAACTCAGATTTGTCTTAGTTCAATGAAACTCCCATTTCATTAATTGACAACGGACCATTTAGAATAACATAACATAAGTTATTCATGGATTAAACATGCAAATATGGGATACAATCTATTATTAATGAAAACAAACGCACTCAGTACTTTAATTCATTATTAAATAATAATTGCTTCACATCCCTTATCCAAATACTAAATAGATCAATGCATGAAAATTCTCATTAATGAATTTTGTCTCAAGTAATAACAATCATACTTGTTGACAATTATGCCTCAAGTAATCATACTTGTTGACAAGGCATTATTCAACTAAATTTGATCTATCGGAATTTTGAGAATACTTATTTCAAGAATTCAATAACGAAGTTCTTGTATATGTGCATTCAAATAATTTGATATAACCACATAATACATCATAAAGTGTGTGACATCCTCAACACCCAATTTATGATATTTAAACTTTCAAACATTTTAAAGTTTAAAGTATTCTTATTCTTTAATGTATAATGCAACTATGCCTTTAGTTAAGCATAACTAGTACACATGCGGATGAAATCCTTCCATGACTAGTATTGAGTGTCATCTCAATTTTATTAGCATCATTGTGTGCAAACACCAATATGCTCTTTTCCGTAAACTTTAATGTGTAATGTTTTATGCCTTCCAAACTTTCAAGTTTGTTGGCTATAACAATTGATAAATTGTTTATCTATAGAATCCATAAATTGTTCCAGGCTGAGGATGTAATTCTATATCCAGATATATTCCTTTAGAATATTCATTACACAAGATATCTAATATCTTTCAATTAGATATCAATGTTGTCAAATCATCTTTTATCAAAACCTGATATAACAACAACATGATGTACATGAAAAATCCTTGTGTCCAACTTAAATTTCATACATGTACTACATATCCATTTAAACTTTCTTAAATGATATATCATGTTTTTATTAGATTCATTTACCGCACATATTTATATCAATAAATATATATACAAGGTTGTATGTTTTACTTATTAAATCTTCCAAGTAAAGTCTCATTCCAAGTTTAACTTATATAGAATGTTACTTCCTTTATGTTTATACAACATATATGATTTAAATAAGTAAACACAATACTCCCACTAGCTTTCATAATTACATAGGAGTTATCTTATTATAAATTATAAATCTAAGGATTTAATATTTTAAACATAAGACTTATCTCCATGATGCATGCATTTATCCATACTTGGATTCTTGCATTTTGTATACTTTCAAAGATTAAATGAATTCATAAAGCTCTCAATTACTTATCGTCCTCGCTTAAGTAATTATACAAGAAAGAGTTTTATAATCCATAATTTCATATTCATAAAATGAGTATGACAATTACTATCTTTGAATCTTTAATGTGCTTAGAAAAGAGTATTCAATCATAGTTAATTACTTAAGTATGATTAATAATCTTGTCATAAGACATGCATTAAAATATGTATACAATCTCGTCCATATGATTTCTACACCAGAATTTAAATCTCTAGGATTTTCATTCCCTTTGTAGAAAGTCATCATATTCTATAGTATAACTATAGAGTTTTTAGATCAACTACGTTTCCAAACTAGTTATCCTTTTGGACTGCATCTAGCCATCCATAGCATGAGTAATTTGCCAAATAAAATATTTGCAATTTATTAACAGGTTTATCATAATCCTGTAACTCATAATTCTCAATACATTTTACAAATATTTGAGATATCCTTGCAGATCTATGAATGATAATTCCATCATCTTGAGATTAATCATTAACATGTTTAATCCTCATTATGATTTTGCTAGTGTTTAGAAGATTATGTATCTTGTAATTTTATCTTATCAAGATAGAACTCCCACTTGCCTTTTGCAATTTATAGATTAAATTAGAGCAACACAAGCTTGTTCTCTTTTGGGATTTTTACAAACACATATTGATAGTTCCTAATCTTAATTTGTTAATAACCTACTTATAAGTAGTTTAACAAATTCTGAACTTCAATTTTAAGACTTAATGTGATTCATCACATTTCTTAATGTCTTATTTAATCTTCTAGGTTGGAGTCTTATTGAGTATATTCAATCCATACTCAATTTTCTAACCTTGACATCTTTAGGAAGAATGGAAGATATAATTATCTTTAATCAAACAACTATTACAAGAGTTTGATTTTCCTAACTGAACATACCATACACATCATGTATTTCATTAGGATTAACATTTGTAAGTCATTCTTACAATATTTAAGATAAATTTATATCGTTTTGGCTTACCTATTTACCAACTAAATCAAGTTAATGGTGAAATAGATTTTTCAAGCCAATTGCATGCTTTATAACACAAGTACTCTTTGACCAAATCAAAAGACATAACAGTTATAATCCCACTATACGTTATAAATCATTACCTCAATGATTTCTTGTTTAAAACATACAAGTTAACGTCTTACTTTATTATAAGTCTTGTAATAGTTAAAAGACTTCATGTTTATCAGAAGATGTAAACATATATAACTAAAGTATTTGTGAACACCACCATTTGGTTTCAATAGTAATTTCAAGTTAATTTACTACTCCATTTGCTTATGTCATTTTATGAATGATCCAATTTAAGAAACTGCAAACTTACATAACTTCATTACATCAGTTGATCTGCTAGTAATGAAATCATGTAGTTCACCCTTCCATTGCAATCTAGCCAAGTTACACCCTGACGTAAATTGTAATTTCAAATGTTTCTTTAGTTTGAATATCCTAAGACATAAAAGTAGTATTTGTTATAATCTTGACACAAGTTCTACATAAGATAATTTTACACATTAAATGTATAAGTCCTATTAGAACTTAGATCTCTTATCTTGCAGTTAAGATAATCCTTCAATCATATTTCTATGTATTGTTCCTTTGCACACAGTAACTAATTCTCCCACTTGTGCATGGAACAATATCATGTAGTATATAAACAACACTACACAGGTTTGTTTATATGATTCAATATGGTTTGTGTCATAGACTTAACAAGTAGATGTAGAATTTACTTTGTTTAGTAAGGAAACGCCCATAGCTATCCTTAAAACATACGTGTCTACAATTGGAAAGTAATTATCTTGAAGATAATTTTGGTTACTACACAGGACATAAAGCTTGTAGCTCCCACTGAATTAGAGAACTTAACAATAATTCTATATTCAGTAATTACAACACAATGCTCCCACTGGATTTGACAACATTATAAGTGTTTCAAAACACAGTAAAAGCAAATAGCGTGCTGCTTACTTTCCTACACCTTTGGGTAATTCCTTACGTAATACATACTAAGGTACTCAAAGAATGTATTCTACTTAGACAATGATGGAATATCCATCAATTGCAATTAACTTGAAAAATTGGGTATGCAATTTCTTCTTCAATTAGGTCTACCATCCCCATCATGGTATGTAGCACCTTCAAAGCACAACAACTAGATAAAATTCTAGCTTGCCTTTTACCAATTTTGCGGTAATCTGTCTAGCTTCTAATAACTCATATTTCCATTTAACCAAATGTCATGTTTGTTATAGTGGAATTCATTCACCAAATTAGGGTAATGAAATAAGATGTGCAATTATTAAAGATTGCTATGAGTTATATTAGAATGTAGACGATTCTAATGTTCCTTTATACCTTTCTCAATCATGAAAAGGAATAGGATTGAGTCTCATTCTTCTTTCATGGAAAAGAGACTTTGTTTGTCTTTCCAGTAAATATTTCTCAATCAAACATCATGTTTGAAGGCAAAAATAGATCAATTAAGACCAAACCACGTTTACGGTTTAACGTTCTAATGTTCCTTTATACCTTTCTCAATCATGAAAAGGAATAGGATTGAGTCTCATTCTTCTTTCATGGAAAAGAGACTTTGTTTGTCTTTCCAGTAAATATTTCTCAATCAAACATCATGTTTGAAGGCAAAAATAGATCAATTAAGACCAAACCACGTTTACGGTTTAACGTTCTAATGTTCCTTTATACCTTTCTCAATCATGAAAAGGAATAGGATTGAGTCTCATTCTTCTTTCATGGAAAAGAGACTTTGTTTGTCTTTTCAGTAAATATTTCTCAATCAAACATTATGTTTGAAAGCAGAAATAGATCAATTAAGACCAAACCACGTTTACGGTTTAACGTTGCGTTTATACATTGAAAAGAATTTTCAAAATTCAATTTTAGTATTTTCGATAATAGAATCTTTCAAGAAAATTAAACACCCATGGTTCATAAACATATAACCATTTAATTTTCACTGAAAAACTAGGATCCAAATTGACATAGAATCATCACACCAGTTGATCTGCTAGTGATGATCGTATTCAATAAGGTACGGTTCGAATCCAATTGCCAATATTCCATTGCAATTCCTAGAAAGTATGGGATTTACATATTTGCCAACCGCAGTTGCAATGTAAGCATGTTTTATCCCCATCTTATGCCTTGAGTGATCAGCAATCTCACTATCAACTCAATTAAGTTAACCAACTTAAGAAACAGCAACATTACATAATTTCATTACCCCAGTTGATCTGTAAGTGATGAAACCATGGAATTTGCCCTTCTATCATGACCTAGTCAGGTTATGCCCTGACGTAGATCACAACTTTAGGTGTTTCCGTTTCATTGGGTGGCATATAACTTAAATTTAAGGGTATTTAATTTTGATGTGTGTAATCAAAATATATGTACAAAGATGTCATGCATTCATCTTGTAACATATGATTTAAGTAAAACCTTTTTTTTATTTGTTTCTTTACGTGAGCACGAATCTACAAAGTTTTAATTGAGGCGTTGAGAGACTTACAACTTTGCCTTAAGGTGCTTCGTACAATCGTGTTTCAAGATGACGCACAAGCGAGCGCGGAACGTTCGTAGGGGCGAACCTCTTAAAAAACTTAGTTCCACTTATACCCACCACACAGTTTGTCATTTGGCCTTGAAAGCACGTTGTACCGTCGCATCCAATCAATTAAAAGTTTAAGATTTTGGCTCAAAACAAGGTTTCACCATTATTAGTCCGGTTTATTATTTTATTTTTCAAATCACCCTTTTGCTTACTTTAAATAAAACAAAAGCAAAATAATACAACCAACAAATAATGAACATGCATATAATAACCAATTAACATGTATACACGATCTAAGACTCCCATTGGTTTTCGAGCTATGTACCAATGGACCACATACACCAAAAGGTTTTGGTTGCGTAAGCCCTACGATAGATGTATACAATAAACACACATTGATATAGCATGCATGATATAAATCAGGTCTTCCCTAATTTTATAATTAACTAAGTTTTAGTAATCTATATAACCATATTATTTACTAAAAACAACACATTAATTATAAAAAACGCATAAGAATCATGATAAATCCATAACAACACATGCATGGTTTGTTATGGAGTCCCATATAGTACATGTAACAATCAAATCATGTAGAGGAACGCAACCAAACGGCATATCTCAAATATCCATTACACATAAATATTGCATGCAACCTAGGGTTTCTACAAGTTTTATTCAAAATCATAAAACCCTAATATTTTCAAAAAATTCGACATATTAACATAAATAAAAGTCGACAAAACAATCTAGGGTTTATGAATAATTGAAAAAACAAGAACACAAAACATGCAATAATCATAACAATTCCTTTTTTTATGTGTTTAAGGTAATTAATTACAATGTATTAACGGCTCTTGATGCCACTGTTGGAATATGTGAATAATATAAAAGACATAAACACATAAACATCTAAGAGTACGCAGCGGAAAAGATCAAATACAAGTAATTAATTAACCAAACATAAAAGGAAATGCGTACCTCTTGATTGCTTCCAAGAACAAGAACTTATAAACCCTAGGAGAGGGAATATAGGGATCGACTAAGAGAAGTCGAATGGGGCGAAAACACCTTTAGCAAAAGTATGCTAAATCTTCGTTCTCACACACACGTACTAATAGCGTTTCAATAGAAAAGCTAGGTTCTTGATTCACGAAGCAAGCACTACTAATGAGTCTTCGCAATTGAATGCTCACCCACTGGGAATGCTTTCAATCGCAGTAACTCAAAGAGGGACTAGGAGAAATTGGCTTGCTTTGTAAACCAAGGGATGAGATGAATGAATACATGAGGCCATGTATTTATACTATCCCAACCTTGGAGCATTTCCTATCCCAGGCGATGTGGGATAGGGGTGTTTGGCCAATCCTAGCCCAAGAGGGATCTCTAGATCCTTCTCGCCTTTTCATCTAACGGTCGCTAGGTACCGTTAAGTGCTTATTTCGTGAATTTAATAATTATTCGTAACTAATACAATAATTATTATTAATTGAAACTCATACGTAAAGTGTGCAATCCCGAAGTCTCGTGTTCGAGTCCGGACATATTCATTAATTTTTATCCGTTAAAACTTACATAAAGATAAGATGTTTTTGGAGAAAACTTAACCTTTTACCCATTTGCTTGTAATATGTAGTATATACATGTCATTGAAAGGAATAAAAACACAATTAATATTTTGTTCCTACTCTCCCAATAACTGAATTACACCTCATCCGGGTAGACTACTCAGTGGGTAGGTGTATCCATCTCCGATGTTTTTGGGTTATTAGTTTTTTACTTTAAGGGGCGTTTCGTTAAACAAGGAAATTGCTATGGGAATGAGAATTGGAATGGGTTTATAAACTGCATACTTTTAAGGCTATCATATTATATTTGTTAAAATGGTACCAAAACAACACGATATCTAATCACTCAACCAACCACCCCTTAGTGATTCTTTTATTATAACAATAAACACTGAATGGTTGTCCCCAACACGGATTCAACCAAATACAATACAAAGAAAACTAAGCAGTCCCTCTAATAGATGGTGCTTACAATACAACCACTCACACTCTAACCAAAACTACAAAACAAACCAAACTATAGATCAAGATGATCTATGTACAGGATACAACTTAAGAAACTACCCAGAAAACCAAGAGAGCCCAAAGTATATCTTGTGTGTGAGAGAAGAGAGAAACAATGAGATGAGATTATGAAACCCTAGCTCGGCCTTAAGCTTATATAGCCCAATATTACACAGAACACCCTGCACAATATAAAACTTATACAAGCAGAACAAAGTTAGCATTAGTGAAATATAACTAATAGATTCTTACCAAATAAACCCTGAAGTATCATAAGTTTGACAAAGTGTTTTAATACTTTCAACACCCCCCCCCCCCTTCAAACTGATGATGCAAAAAGATTTATCAAACCAAGTTTCTTAACCATGACTGCATGTTGTGCAGAACCAAGAGCCTTGGTTAACACATCAGCAGTTTGATCCTTAGAACCAACTTTCACAGTCTCAATTAAACCAGAAGCAACCTTTTCTCTTATAAGATACACGTCAATATCATGTTTAGTCTTCTCATGCATAACAGGATTAGCAGCTATTTGCATAGCAGCTTTATTATCACAACACAACTTAACTAGCAAAAGACTTTCAGTAACCCCAAGATCTCTTAAGATCTTAAGAATCCACATAACCTCACAAGTAACAGATGCCATTGACCTGTATTCAGCCTCAGCTGAAGACCTGGACAAGGTATTATGTTTCTTACTTTTCCAAGAAACAATATTTCCATTAACAAAAACACAATAGCCAGACACTGATCTTCTAGTGACTGGACATTTAGCCCAATCAGCATCAGAGAAAGCTACAATGTTAAACTTATCAGTAGTCTTCTTAAAACTTATTCCACTTCCTGGAGCAAGTTTAAGATACCTCAAAACTCTCAAACCAATATCATAATGTGACTGCAAAGGAGCATGCATATACTGACTCAAACAGTGTACTGCATAGGCAATATCAGGTCTAGTCATAGTAAGGTATATAAGCTTGCCTACAAGTTTTTGATAACTTGTTATATTTCTTAACAATTTATCATCATCAGACTCTTTATGATTCAAAACAATGTTTTCTGGTAAAGGAGTCATAACAGGTCTGCAAGCTAATAACCCATATTCATGAAGTAACTCTAAACAATATTTCCTTTGATTCAAACACAAACCATTTTCAGTCTTTAAAACTTCAATCCCTAAAAAATATTTAAGTTCACCAAGATCTTTGATCTTAAACTTGTTGTTCAAAAACGTCTTAAAACTTTCAATTTCTGTTTCACTGTTACCACAAATGACCATATCATTTACATAAACAAGAAGAGACAAAACTGTATCCCCTTTTCTTTTGATAAACAAAGAATGATCATTTTGAGATTGTTCAAAACCAGCCTCAAACAAGGCTTCTGACAGCTTATGGTTCCACTGTCTAGGAGCTTGTTTTAGGCCATACAAAGATTTTTTAAGCTTGCAAACTTTGTTACTTCCTTCTGTATGATAACCTGGGGGAGGAAGCATGTACACATCCTCACTCAGATCACCATAGAGAAAGGCATTATTAACATCCAACTGAAACAACTTCCAATCATTTTGAACAGCAAGACTAATAAGGCATCTTACAGTAGACATTTTCACAACAGGACTAAAGGTTTCATCATAATCAAGACCTTCTTTTTGAGTACAACCTTTAGCTACAAGTCTAGCCTTAAATCTATCAATTTCACCATTAGCCTTGTATTTTATTTTAAAAACCCATTTTGAACCAATAGGTGTTCTTCCAAAAGGAAGTTCCACCTCTTCCCAAGTGTCATTTTCATGTAAAGCATGTATCTCATCATTCATAGCATGTTTCCAGTTAACATTTTTAGAAGCTTCTTCAAAAGAAGTTGGTTCAGATGTCTTATTCAAATTAGACACAAAACAGCAATTCTCGAACTAAGCACAGAGTGATTAGCATATTTACTAAGACCATACTTAACTTTATCATTTAAAACAAATTCATTAAACTTAGCAGGCAACCTAGAAACTATAGAAGACCTCCTAGATGTACCTTCCTCTGGTGTATTTTGAGAAACATTTTGGAACCTAGATGCATCATTACTGGCAACTCTATTTCCCTCAGACTCATAATTCTCACCTAAAGGAGTGGCTGCCACTTCTTCTACAGGTTGCTGTGAACTTGCAGATTGCTATATCTGTTCTAGAGTAACAGTCTGCTCTATGTTCACAACCTTACCAGATTGAGAAGGGCTACCTTCTCTACCAACAGATGCACCTTCCTTATCATAACTATCAAGATTTGCATCATTGGGAATGGGACTAGGAGTTTTGGTTTTTGACTCAGACTCAACACAATCAAAAAAGTTTAAATGTGTTACTTCAGAAACAGACTCTGAAACAGGATTCTGACTAACTCTTAGAGGAAAAATGGTTTCATAGAATTTAACATCCCTAGAATAAAGAATTGCTCTATTTTCTAAACTTAAAAGTTTATAAGCCTTTTTACCACTAGCATAACCAATAAGAATGCATTTTTCAGACTTTTGAGAAAATTTATCAGAATCTTTAAAAAGAGCAACAAAACAAAGACACCCAAAACTCCTAAGATGAGACAAACTAGGTTCCCTACCATACACAAGAGAAAAAGGTGATTTTCCATTCAACACAGAGGAAGGCAACCTGTTAATCAAATAAGTAGCAGTTAACACACATTCAGACCAAAACACAAGAGGAACCCCCCCCCCCCCCTGAAACATAAGACTCCTAGCAACATTTAAGAGATGCCTATGTTTCCTTTCAGCAATACCATTCTGTTGTGGTGTATATGCACAACTAGTTTGATGTATAATACCTTTAGTATTAAAAAATTCACTCATTTTATTGTTAACAAACTCAGTTCCATTATCTGACCTAACAACTTTAATCACTTTCCAAACTGTGTAAAAACCATGTTATGAAAAGAAACAAACATTTCAAAAACCTCATCTTTCCTTTTCAACATATACACCCAAACAGACCTAGTAAAGTCATCCACAATNCTATGTTTCCTTTCAGCAATACCATTCTGTTGTGGTGTATATGCACAACTAGTTTGATGTATAATACCTTTAGTATTAAAAAATTCACTCATTTTATTGTTAACAAACTCAGTTCCATTATCTGACCTAACAACTTTAATCACTTTCCAAACTGTGTAAAAACCATGTTATGAAAAGAAACAAACATTTCAAAAACCTCATCTTTCCTTTTCAACATATACACCCAAACAGACCTAGTAAAGTCATCCACAATGGTCAAGAAATACTTATAACCTTCCCTACTAACCACTTTGTAAGGACCCCATACATCAAGATGAATAAGATCCCCAAAAATTTTAGTTTTATGTTCACTTAATGGAAAAGGATCTCTTGTTTGTTTTGACTTATGACAAACCTCACAAGGACCATTATGATTAACATTGTTTAATTTCAAAGATCCCTTAAGAAGATTTAAAACTTGGTTAGCAGGATGGCCTAATCTATTATGCCAAATTTCTTTAGAAACAAAACAACACATAAACTCACTGTGAACAACACTAGCAGACACATTGGCAGACTTATCAAACAAATACAATCCTCCATATTCACTACCAGTCCCCAGCACATTCTGCTGAGTCAAATCCTGAATATAACATTTAGTCTCATCAAAACCAATTCTAAGTTTGCTATCTTTAATCATCTTATTAACAGACATCAAACTGACACAATATTCAGGCACAACCAAAACATCAACAGAACCACATTACAGTTAAGCCTCAAGTTACCAACATGAGTAATATTAGCTAATGTCCCATTAGGATGACCAACAGTGAGATTTAAATCAGAGATATCAACCAGGTTAAACATGTTTAAAGAATAGTTAGTTAAATGTTGATTGGCCCCTGAATCAATTATCCAACCAAGATGATAACTGATTCCATTAAGTCTAAGATTTGCACAGAAAAATTGATAGAAATGCTGATTAAAAAACACACTTCCATTGAAAAAGGAACAAGAACCATTACCTGCCATATTAGCTTGAGCAGATGATGGACCAGGTTTATCATTCAACAGACTCATCAATTTCAAAACCTGTCCATTAGTAAAAGACAAGTTTCCAACAGTAGTTTTACCATTATTGTTCAAAACTGGAGAACTTTTAGAATCATTGGCCTTATTAAAATTTGTTGCAGGTTTAAGATTAGGATTTCTTTTAAAACCAGGTGGATAGCCAATGATTTCAAAACATCTTTCCACAGTGTGACCTTTCAAACCACAATGAGAACATAGCAGATTATCATAATTTCCTCTACTATTAGAACCCATATTATTACCACTAGTATTCCTTTTCCAATTAGCATTCTTATTATCAAAAGTTCTAGAAACAAAAGCAGAAACCTGAGCCTTCTCAGATTTCACAGTTGTGGTAGGAACCCCTCTATGAGATTCTTCCCTTGACACAATGACAAAAGCATCTTTGACTTCAGGAAGGGGTTCCCTATTCAAAAGAGTACTTCTTATGGGTTGATATATGTCATCAAGACCCATAAGGAATTGCATCAATTTTAACAACTTAGCATGATCCACTAACTCTTGTCTAGCATCACAAGTACAGTCAGGCAACTTAGTAAGAATATCAAATTCTCTCCAAAGAGAATTCAACTTATGATAATACTCAGACACATGTAAACCACCTTGCTTAAAACTACTAACCTTTGAAGCAAGTTAAACACAACAGATCCATCAATTCTATCATATGTATCTTTCAAATCTTTCCACACAACAGAAGCATTATCAGAGAAAACATGTCCAAGATAAACATCTTGGGACAAAGAAGTCAAAATCCAGTTTAAAACAACAGCATTACATCTATCCCATTGAGATTCTAACAAAGGACTAGCAACATAATCAGCCCTAGTACAACTACCATCAAGAAACCCCATTTTATTCTTAATTTGAATAGCCAATTTTATAGCACTAGCCCAAATTCTATAATTCTCGACACCAGTCAATTTAACACTAACAATAGAAGTGCAATTAGAATCATTAGCATGAAGATGCAGAGGATTACTCTGATCCAAACTACTTATCATAATAGCCATAATGACAGAAACAGAAACAAACAAGCAACAGATCAAATAAACCAGACAAACACAAGCAAGAAACCAGCTAAGACAAATAAACAAGAACAAACAGAATAACCAACTAACAGAATTAACAACACCAACAACAACCAACTTCCAATCCCAATAATTCCTATCCTCCAGCAATCTAAAACTCACACCCAAGAAACTCCAATTACCCAGCATAGCAGATTGGGACAGACCAGAGCAGGTTTCCGTACCAATCAAGTTGGCAGGTCAAGAAGTTAATCTGCCCGTTTGCACCCACTCTTACCAGAATAATGGATTCTTAAGGAAAAAAACAACTTACAGTGCTATAGGGCCAAGAAGGCAGCGGAATAAAAATCAATAACTCTAGATTCACTTAGTCTAGAGCTATTGAAACCAAGAACCAAGCCCAACACTACAGAATCATAGAATCAACAAAACCCCCAAATGTCAAATTAGGGTTTCGTCAACAAAGTACCAAGAAATCTTAAAAAACCCGTCAATTCTTCGATTAACCACCACCAAACACTCTTAATCAACCGAAAACCAAAAACCCCCAAAAATTAGGGTTTTAAGAAAAAACCCTAATTCTTGAAATTAAAGCCTAAACCAACTAATTAACCCAAGAATCAACAAAATCCAACCCAGAAACCGTTGGATCAACAAAAACTCTAAAACCAAGATCCACCAAGAAGTCAAACGATCAGAACCTAGAGCTCTGATACCATGTTAAAATGGTACCAAAACAACACGATATCTAATCACTCAACCAACCACCCCTTAGTGATTCTTTTATTATAACAATAAACACTGAATGGTTGTCCCCAACACGGATTCAACCAAATATAATACAAAGAAAACTAAGCAGTCCCTCTAATAGATGCTGCTTACAATACAACCACTCACACTCTAACCAAAACTACAAAACAAAACAAACTATAGATCAAGATGATCTATGTACAGAATACAACTTAAGAAACTACCCAGAAAACCAAGAGAGCCCAAAGTATATCTTGTGTGTGAGAGAAGAGAGAAACAATGAGATGGGGTTATGAAACCCTAGCTCGGCCTTAAGCTTATATAGCCCAATATTACACAGAACACCCTGCACAATATAAAACTTACACAAGCAGACCAAAGTTAGCATTAGTGAAATATAACTAATAGAAACTTACCAAATAAACCCTGAAGTATCATAAGTTTGACAAAGTGTTTTAATACTTTCAACAATATTTCAATACCAAACCCACTAACTAAATAAATACAATAGGAATGAAAGTTTTTCATTTATACCCATACCCCCATACCAAACACCCCCTTGGGTTAAAAATAGGAATGGTAAAAACATGATCTGATCAAAATCGAGTTGGCCAAAACAGACTGAAATGTCTGTAGTTTGGCCGGTTGCGTCTGGTTCATCGATCCAGCTGGTTCAACAAAACATATTCGTCAGTTTTTCGTAAGACTGGATCAAAATGTATTTTGGTCCAGTCTGGTGTTTGGGCCGATTTGTCGATTCAATTCAACTTGAGGTCCATGTTGCTCAACACTAATGTAAACAAATATAGTTCTTACATATAATGTGGTTCTTACATATAAGAGCACGAGTTTAGAAAATTGGGTCTGACTATAGGTGTTGTTGACAAAAGATGATGATTTTAGACCGGCATAGTTTGGTTCCTGGTTTGAGTTCTTGGACTACAAAATGATTTAGTTTTCCGTCTATAAAAGATAAATTTTGTATACTGTGTTTGAATGTAACATAATCGTTTGACCAACCAAATGTTTTTTTGCCCAACGGTATGTGAGTGGTCAACAACTTAAAAGTTGTAGGTACAAGTCTTGTTGGAGACGTGTAAGATAAATTTTGTGAAA